>JBCEWC010020993.1:0-10667 GCA_038996855.1 Solanum aculeatissimum | reverse complement strand
TTTTGTGTTCGGCCACTTAAACTCAACCCATGGCTACCAAAACTCAACCATGACCGATAGTACATCATACAAGACCAACCATAAGGATTTTTCAAAAAATTTCGGGTTGTTACAATCTAACACCCAATCTAGCCAATCGGTGCACATACTTTACTATCTCCTTCTTCCCCTCATCCATGTGTAACACACTTCCCATAGATAGCCTACTAAGGGCATCCGCCACATCATTTGCCTTTCTGGGATGATGATCGGTGAAAACGTCCACATTAACCCCATATAGATAATGTCTCGAAATATTTAGAGCAAACACCACCGCCGCCAATTCAAGATCATGGGTCAGATAATTTTTTCTCATGCACCATGAATTGTCTTGACAAATAAGCTATCATCTTGCCTTGTTGCATAAGTACACGCCCCAACCCAATACGCGAAGCATCATAATACGCCACGAATCCATCTAACCCATTGGGCTAGGTAAAAAAGGAGTCGATGTGAGTTGATCTTTCAAGGTCTGGACGATATTCTCACACTCACTCGTCCACACAAACTTAGCCTTCTTCTGAGTCAATTTGGTTAATAGTAACGCAATTGAAGAAAATCCTTTAACAAACCTTTGGTAATAATCTGTCAATCCACGAAAGCTTCGAATATCCGAAGGAGTCAACAATCTATGCCAATATTTCACTGCTTCGGTCTTCTTAGAATCAACCTTAATGCCATCACCGGATACCACATGACCAAGAAATGTAACTTATCCCAACAGAAATTCACACTTGCTCAACTTGGCAAACAATTACTTCTCCCTCAAAGTTTGAAGCACCAACCTCAAGTGATCCATATATTCTTTCTCACTCCGGGAGTAAATTAGGATATCATCAATGAAGACCACCACAAAATTATCAAGTAATGGTTTGGAAACCCGATTCATGAGATCCTAAATACCGCCGGAGCATTGGTCAAACCAAATGACATCACCACAAACTCAAAGTGCCCATAACGAGTCCGGAAAGCCATCTTTGGGATGTCACATTCCCTTTCCTTCAATTGATGGTAACCCAATCGAAGATCTATCTTAGAAAAATGAGTAGCCCCTTGGAGTTGATCAAACAAGTCGTCTATTCTGGGAAACGGGTACCTATTCTTGATGGTCACCTTATTTAATTGGTGATAATCAATACACATTCGGAGAGACCCATCCTTCTTCCTCATAAACAACACGGGAGCACCCCAAGGTGAAATACTTGGTCTAAGTAATCCTTCTCCAAGAAGTCCTTCAACTGATCCTTGAACTTTTTTAGTTTGGCCGGAGCCATACGATAAGGAGGAGTGGAAATAGGTTGAGTATCCAAAAGAAGATCTATGCCAAAATCCACTTCTCTATCAGGAGGAATGCTGGGCAAGTCCTTGGGAAACACATCAGGGAATTCATTAACCACCGGGACCGATTCTAGTGTCGGTAATTCACCCTCCACGTCTCCAACCCTTACAATATGATAGATACACTTTTGCATATCATTCTCCGAACTTTGAGGTAGGAAATAAACCGACCCCTGACCACAGAATCATTACTCTTCCATTCTAATACGGGCTCGTTAGGAACTCAAAACTTGACTTGCCTAGTTCTACAATCAACTGTGGCATATAATACATGCAACTAATCCATCCCAGGAATAACATCAAATTCATACATCTCAAGCTCTACAAGATCACCAGGGAGAACTTTATGCAACACAGACACAGGACAACCCCAATACACCTTCTGAGCAATAATAGACTCACCTATGAGGGTATACACCGTATAAGGTTCCCTTAGAGTTTCAGGGCTCAAACTAAATTTAACAGCCAACAGAGGATTCACAAAGATAAATTTGCACCCGGATCAAATAAAGCATAAACATCAAAACTTAAGACTCTTAACATACCAGCCACGACGTTTGGAGCTTCCTCCACCTACTGTCGGGCATAAGGAACTTATAACCTGTTGTTCCTGGGAGCACCCACAATCTGAGCCTTTAGCTGTACTTGACCACCGTGGGCTGCTTGATCTTTCTTTGCACCCCTTGGATAGTCATAAATCTTGTGGTCCAAGCGTCCACATCCAAAACAAGCACCCGAAGCTCTCCTACAATCACCTAAATTATTCTTTCCACACTGGTCACACCGGGGAATCCGTGGACCACCTCAAAATTATAACTTAGGAGGAGGAACCCTTGGGTTTACAAACCTCACATTTAAACCTTGGCCTTGTTGGAATCGACCAAATCTGCTACTCCCTTTAGAGTTAAAGAACCCACCATCATATCGGGCTCTCTTAGAGTCGTTCACCCTTTGTTCCTTGAGCTTATCACCCTCAATCTATTCAACATAGGTCATGAGCTGGGAGATATCCATGTCCCTAATGAGCATAGCGGTACAATATTCTTTCACCACCAGGTTATAAACACCCAAAATAAACTTGTGCATTCTTGCACGAGGATCAACTACTAGTATAGGAGCATACTTAGAAAGCTTAGTGAATTTTAGGGAATATTCTCTCACAATTATGCTACCTTGTCGAAGATTAATGAACTCAGTCATCTTGGCTTCCCGAAGTTCAAGAGGGAAGAAATGGTCCAGAAAAGCCATTTTGAACTCTTCCCTACCAACCTTAACATCTTCAGTCCTTTCCACTAACCACTATTTGTACCAAACTTGAGCCATATCCTTCAACTATTACGCAACTAACTCAGCCCTGTCCTCAGAACTGACACCCATGACAGTCAAAATCTTTGTGAGCTCATCAATGAACTCCTCGGCATCCTCATAAACCTTTGAACCAAAGAAATCCAGAGGATTCATCAGGGTGAAATCCCTTACCCTAGAAGCTGGAGTCCTACCATTCATGGGATTTGTTGTCCGGGCTTGGTTAGCCACCACTTGAGCTAACATAGACACCACATTCCTAAATTCAGCGTGAGTCACTATTTCCTCCATAGGCTCACGAGGGGCTTGTTTCTCATGGATAGGAGCATGTGTGGGAAAGGGAGCTCTTCTGGGAGGCATCTTCTGAAAAAGCAACAAGAACACCCTTTTTTAGGAAATCATTCATAACAGCTAACAACACGACATAAGGGGATAATTAAGTGAGAAAATTCCTAAAACATCGTCATAGCCTCTCACTCATAGGTATGGCACACATCACACCCATGAACAAGTATCTAATTGACATAAAATATTGGACTTCGAGGATCATTTACAAACCTAGGGCTCTGATACCATCTTTTTCATGACCCGAAGGTAGGGCCGTGACATGGTGAAGAAGAACCTAAAAGTCCTTGATCAAGCTATCATAGCATCATCATACACATCATCGGTTCAAAAGTTCGTATAGTAAAAAAAGAGCACATAATTCTAGGGGATTTTGGGGCTTTGGGCTCAAGCTATGGGGATGTTGCTGGGAATGGGATAAGCATGAATCACATAGCATATAGAAATTACATTCTAAGAGGCGAGTAAGTATGACTCAAGCTATGGGGGCAAGCAGGGTTAGGGACTTTCCACATAAGCACATTCCCAATCCAATTACATCATAATAACATAAACGGAAATGGAAGCATAATATGAGATACCATCACTTAACATAGATAACCATATCATTACAAGTGTCACATAGCATAACGTACAATAGAGTTTGATATATCCAACAATGCCTCTACATAAGATAAGATGGGGCCTCGACATATTCCAAGCTCACCCTCAAGTCATTAAATAAAAGGACATAAAGTAAAGTCAAAGGTAGATGAAAGTGGGTGTTGCCCTTGGAGTTTAGGGCTCACCACAAATAATATTCTCAAGAATCTCAATTAGCCGTCTAGCGGTGGATAAAAGTCACCTCCGGTCCCGACATTGTTAGATCATGTAGATAAAAAGTTAACCAACATCCAAACTCATGTGAGCTATAATATGAACTTGCCCGATGAGACCTCCCTTTGGATGAAAAAAGATTATTTGCCGAGGGTAACTTACACCACACCTTATGACCCAGTCATTTTATTGTGATGGCCACCTTCCTTATGACTCAGTCATTTTGGAAGGATTTACATAACATATCCTATCATATCGCAGCATACCTTACGGGCCTCCCATTCCGATAGCATAACCTATGTTGGATTATATTTGAGGGAAAATAGTAGGACCCTTGGGGATAGCCCACTTACTACTCCAATTCAAGTTGGTGCTAAGTCATCATCCCACAAGAATATGTATACATATACATGCCTTTAAAATGGAACGGAAACACTTGAAAACATAATAACGCATAATTAGTCTTAAAGGCCAAATCATTTACTTTACTTTCATGCATACGTGAAAAAAAGTCAAAACACATTTCATAATATTACTTCGTTGTGCTAAAAAGCCAAATACACTTTCATGTCAAACTTCATGCATAGAAGTAGCTCCATACTTGTCAAATCATGTCATATTGGTGTAAACACCCATGGTTGCTCAAAGAACTATATCATAGACATTATGTGATCACATTCTTATCATAACCCATACTTGTTCAAAATTATAGTCAGAAAGATATTTGGACTTAGCCCACATTATATCCTTCTTGAAATCCATGTTCATGCATGAAAATGCCATGATTGATGATGAGAATAGTATGGGTAACTAGATTTTATAATTTAAATCCAAATCAAGAAGAATCCATAATAAATTTAAAGTTAAATCAACAATTAAACCTCAATTTAACACTACCCATGAATAGATTAAAGAGTAAGGGGACATGTATACTTGTACCTTCCTTAAATCAAAGGAATTCATCAATTAGGGGCTTAATTCATCTTAAAATTGTTAAATAAGAACAACCCACACTTCAATTGTACCAAATCATTCTTAATTCAAAAGATCTATTTCAAGAAAAATCATAATTCAACAAAAATTGAGAAAAGGATTTTGGGTCTTCATGGTTGAAAGAGAAACCATGAATCAAACCCACATACCTTAAATTTAACAAGAAGATTGAGAAGATTCTGATGGAGACTTGAGCTTCCCCAACTTCAAGCTTGGTCTTCAATGGTGGATGAGAGAAAATTAAGAGAATTTGGGAGATGAATTGATATCTTGAATGAATTAGGGCTCAATATAGGGGTTTTAGGAGAGTTTGGAACGACTAAAATGACCCTAGGAATAATTAAAACTACCAATGAACCATTTACCAATGAACCATTAATGAAATGGAGAAGATAATTGAAACAGTCGCAGATGAAAGCATCCACATGGTCTGTGTAGTGGCTCATGGACCGTGAGCCCTACCGTGTGGCTTGACTTGTTTCATGCCTTGTCTTGGAATCTTGGACAACTTTCTGGATCACTCCACGGCAGGACTCATGGTTCGTGAAGCTGCATACGGACCGTACACTGGTCCGTGGAGCCTCACATTATCCGGAGTCCTGGCCCTGGGGTCTAAGTAGTCTTTGGAGTCTAAGTAGTCTCACCTAGCCCACTTTCTAGAACAACCCAAAGATGCCCCTCACGGGCCGTGAGGCTTTTCACTACTCACGGCTCCTCCCGTATGGCCCTGCCTTAGCCAGCTTTAGCCCTCCTTGTCCAAAACACTTTCGGCCACATATAGTCCCATCAAAACGACCATAACTTACACATACAAACTCTGATTTGAGTGAAACCAATTGCGTTGCGAAGATAACTCATAGAGCTACGTTTTGATAGGTGATAGTCTACACAGTTCATCTCGTACCAAGAGATACAACTATTCAAAGTCAGTCCCCCCACTCGGTTCCATACAAACTCAACTAACCCGATTCCTTCGAATACGGTTACTCAAATAGAATCTATGGTCATCACTACACAACCATAACAAGTTTAAAATGGAAGTTGATCAACTAGTATGAAGTTCAAATTTTTTTTGGTCATTACAACATCCCCCCCTTGGGAACATTCGTCCTCGAATGAGCTGGACCACAAGTTAAGGAAATCAATCAAGCAAGAAACATTTTCATCAAAACTTATAATGGAATATGCATCATTTTCAAAGCCATTCAAAACTCATGTCAAAACATCGTTTAAATCACTTTCATGCTCATGTATGCATGAAATGTCATGAAACTCAAGAATTTAAAGAATTAGGACCGTTAGAGAAGATAGAACCTAGTACCTCAGGTTTGAGTAGATTGTAAAAGATGGGGGTATCACTCCATCATGTACAACTCCGCTTCACATGTAGCACTCTCCACCTGTTGGTTCCTCCAAAACACCTTAACTGAAGCCACCTCCTTCTTGCGAAGCCGCTTCACTTGCCTATCCAAAATTTTGACCGGTACCTCTTTATAACTCAAATTCTCCTCGACCATCACACCCTCCAAAGGTGTAATTGCCGTAGGGTCACCAACCAACTTCCTCAACATTGAAACATTGAACACCGGATGAATAAAGCTCATCTCTGGAGGCAAATCTAACCTATAGGTCACATTTCCAACCCGCTAAACAACGTCATATGGTCCAACGTACTGAGGGTTCAACTTGCCCTTTTTGCCAAAGTTCATTGTTCCTTTCATAGGAGATACCTTCACATAAACCCAATCACCTACATGGAATTCGAGATACCTCTTCCTAACATCCAAATAAGACTTTTGGTGACTTTGAGCCATCCTCAATGTCTCCCTAATCAACTTCACCTTTGCTATGGCCTCAACCACCAAGTCCGGGCCTAACAATGGCGCCTCACCTACCTCAAACCAACCCACTGGGGATCTACACCTCCTACCTTACAAAGCTTCGAACGGGGCCATACTAATGCTAGCATGGAAACTATTATTATTGGCAAACTCAATAAGCGGTAGATGATCATGCCAATTCCCCTTGAACTCCAACACACAAGCCCTTAATATGTCCTCCAAGGTTTGAATTATCCTCTCGGCTTGTCCATCAGTTTGGGGATGAAAAGTCGTGCTTAATTTGATCTTTGTACCAAGTCATCTTTGAATCGACCTCCAAAAGTGAGAAGTGAATTGAGTGCCACGGTCCAATATGATAGACCTCGGTACACCATGCAACCTTACCAATTCCCAAATGTATAATTTAGCATAATCCTCGGCATCATAATTAGTCTTGAATGGTAAGAAATGAGCCGACTTAGTCATTCGGTCAATAACAACCCATATCGAGTCAAATTGTTTACAAGTATAAGGCAACCCAACTACGAAGTCCATATTCACATCCTCCCACTTCCAAGTCAGAATCTCGATATCTTGGGTTAGGCCACCGGGCCTTTGATGTTCAACTTTCACTTGTTGGCAATTCAGACATTCCGACACAAACTTGGCTATTCCCTTTTTCATGCCATGCCACCAATACAACTCTCTCAAGTCCCGATGCATCTTAGTGGATCCCGGATGAATAGAATATTGGGAATTATGAGCTTCACTCATGATAATCACTTTAGGCCATTAATATCCGGAACACACAATCGATTTTAGTACCATAGCACACCATCTCTACCTTGGTAGAAAACCTCAATATTTTCTTTGGCAACCAATTTCTTTAACTCCACCAAGGAAGGATCTAATTCTTGCTTTTCCTTAACACCCATCACCACCGATGACTCAGATCCACCTTGAATAAAAATACCACTATTTTCTGAGTCGACCAATCTAACACCCAATCTAGCCAACCGGTTCACATCCTTCACTATCTCCTTCTTCCCCTTATCTATGTGTGACACACTTCCCATAGATAGCCTACTAAGGGCATTCACCATAATATTTGCCTTGCCGGGATGATAAAGAACACTCATGTCGTAATCCTTTAGAAGTTCCAACCATCTCCTTTGTCTCAAGTTAAGATCCTTTTGGGTGAACACATATTGCAAACTATTTTGATCGGTGAAAATGTCCACATGAACCCCATATAGATAATGTCTCCAAATCTTTAGAGAAAATACCACAGTCGCTAATTCAAGATCATGGGTCGGATAATTTTTTCTCATGCACCTTCAATTGGCTTGACGCATAAGCTATCACTATTCCATGTTTCTTAAGTACACACCCCAACCCAATTCGTGAAACGTCATAATACACCACGAACCAATCTAACCCATTGGGCAAGGTCAAAATAGGAGCCGATATGAGTCAATCTTTTAAGTTCTTGAATCTCTTCTCACACTTACTCGTTCACACAAACTTAGCCTTCTCCTAAGTCAATTTGGTCAACGGAGATGCAATGGAAGAAAATCCTTTAACAAACCTCCAGTAAAATTTGGCCAATCTAAGGAAGCTTCAAATATCCAAAGGAGTCAACGATCTAGGCTAATATTTCATCGCTTTGGTCTTCTTAGGATCAACCTTAATGCCATCACTGAACACCACGTGACCAAGAAATGCAACTTCTCCCAACCAAAATTCACACTTGCTCAACTTGGCAAACAATTGCTTCTCTCTCAAAGTTTGAAGCACCAACCTCAAGTGATCCATATGTTTTCGCTTACTCCGAGAGTAAATTAGGATATCATCAATGAATACCACCATAAAATTGTCAAGAAATGGTCTGAACACCCGATTCATGAGATCCATAAACATCGCCAGAGCATTGGTCAAAGTAAATGACATCACCACAAACTCAAAGTGACCATAAAAAGTCTGGAAAGTAATCTTTTGGAAGTCACATTCCCTTACCTTCAATTGATGGTAACTCGATCTAAGATCTATCTTAGAAAAATGAGTAGCCCTTTGGAGTTGATCAAATAAGTCATCAATTCTGGGCAACAAATACCTATTCTTGATG
This sequence comes from Solanum aculeatissimum, assembly GCA_038996855.1. Lineage (NCBI taxonomy): Eukaryota > Viridiplantae > Streptophyta > Magnoliopsida > Solanales > Solanaceae > Solanum > Solanum aculeatissimum. The sequence continues at coordinate 1,886 of JBCEWC010020993.1, read as the reverse complement.
GTCACCTTATTTAATTGCTGATAATCAATAAACATTCAGAGAGACCCATCCTTCTTCCTCATAAATAACACTGGAGCACCCCAAGGTGAAATACTTGGTCTAATGTAAACCTTTTCCAACAAGTCCTTCAACTCCTTTAGTTCAGCCGGACCCATACGATAAGGAGGAATAGAAATAGGTTAAGTATCCAGAAGAAGATCTACGCAAAAATCCATTTCTCTATCAGGAGAAATGTCGGGAAAGTTCTCAGGAAACACATCAGGAAATTCATTAACCACCGGGGCCGATTAAGGCGTCGATGACTCACCCTACACATCTCTAACCCCTACAATATGATAGATTCACCACTTGTATATCATTCTCTGGGCTTTGAGGTAGGAAATAAACCAACCCCTGACCATGGAATCGCTACCCTTCCATACCAATATGGGCTCGTTAGGAACTTGGAACTTGACTTGCCTTGTTCTACAATCAATTGTGGCATATGAGGCATGCAACCAATCCATCCTAAGAATAACATCAAAGTTATAGATCTCAAGCTCTACAAGATCACCGGGGAAAACTTTATGCAACACAGACACAAGATAACCATGATACACCTTCCGGGTAATAATAGACTCACCCACGGGGGTATACACCGAATAAGGTTCCCTTAGAGTTTCAGGGCTCAATCCAAATTTAACAACCAATAGAGGAGTCACAAAAGATAAATTTGCACCCGGATCAAGTAAAGCATAAGCATCAAAATTAAAGACTCTTAACATACCAGTCATGACATCTAGAGCTTCCTCCACCTCCTGTAGGGCATGAAGAGCATATAACTTGTTGTTCTTGGGAGCACTCGCAATCTGAGCCTTCTACTTCCCTTGACTATTGGGGGTTGCTTAATCTTTCTTTACACCCCTTGGACAGTCGAAAATCTTTTGGTCCAAGCCTGCACACTCAAAGGAAGTACCCGAAGCTCTCCTACAATCACCCAAATAGTTCTTCCCACACTGGTCACACCGGGGAATCTGTGGACCAACCCCAAATTGTAACTGAGGAGGAGGCACCCTTGGGTTAGCAAACCTCTCATTCGAACCTTGGACTTGGTTGAATCAATCGAATCCACTACCATCTCTAGAATTGGAGAACCCACCATCATACCAGGCTCTCTTAGAGTCGTTCACCCTTCTCTTCTTGACCTTTTCACCCTCAATCTGCTTAGCATAGGTCATGAGCTAGGTGATTTCCATGTCACTAAAGAGCATAGAGTACGACAGCTACTAGCATGAGAGGATACTTTGAAAGCTTAGTGAATTCGAGGGAATTGTCCCTAAAGTCATGCTACCTTGTCGAAGATTAATGAACTCAGTCATCTTGGCTTCCCGAAGTTTAATAGGGAAGAAATAGTCCAAAAAGCCATTTTGAACTCTTCCCAACCAACCTTTAACATCTCCAGTCCTTTTCACTAACCACTGATTGTACTACACTTGAGCCACATCCTTCAAATGATACGCAGCTAACTCAGCCCTCTCCTCAGAACTGATACCTATGACAGTCAACACCTTTGTGAGTTCATCAATGAACTCCTGGGCATCCTCATCAACCTTTGAACCAAAGAACTCCAGAGGATTCATCCGGGTGAAATCCCTTACCCTAAAAGCTAGAGTGCCACCATTCGTGGGATTTGTTGGCCAGGCTTGGTTAGCGTCTACTTGAGCCAACATAGACACCACATTCCTAAATTTAGTGTGATTCACTATTTCCTCCAATGACTCACGAGGGACTTGTTCCTCATGGACAGGAGCCTGTCTGGGAAAGAGAGCTCTTCTGGGAGGCATCTTCTAAAAGAGCAACAAGAATACCCTATTTCAGGAAATCTTTCTGTCACGACTCGGATAGGG
>JBCEWC010020992.1:0-10667 GCA_038996855.1 Solanum aculeatissimum | reverse complement strand
ACACCCATAATTGTCAACACTTTGGTGAGTTCATCAATGAACTCTTGAGCATCCTCATCAACCTTAGAGCCATAAAACTCCGAAGGGTTCATACGGGTGAAATCCCTCACCCTTGAGGCCGGAGTACCAACATTGATCGGGTTGACAGGCCGAGCTTGGTTAGCCACAGCTTGGGCCAACATAGAGACGATATTTTTGAACTCAGCATGGGACACCTGCTCCTCAACCGGTGCTCGAGGAGCTTGTTCCTCAACTTCAGGAGCTTGACGGGGAAGGAGAGCTCTTCTGGGAGGCATTTTCTGAAAGACCGACAAAATACCACGAGTTTAGAGAAATATCATAAGGTTACAAGGCAAGAGGCAATGAAGTGATAAGTTCCTAAAACGTCGTCATAGCCTCTCTCTCATAGGTATGGCGCGCATCACACCTATGAATGAGACTCTACGTGACGCGGCATGTTAGACTCTAAGGATCATCACAAACCTAGGGATTTGATACCATCCTTGTCACGATCCGGATAGGGGCCTAGATGTGACATGGAAAAGGAGAATCTGAAAGTCCTCGATCAAGCCATCATAGCATCATCACACACATCATCGGTTCGGAAGTGCGAAAGCATAACACATAACACATAAGCTTTAAGGGAATCGGGGCTTTGGACTCAAGTTATGGGGATGTTACCGGGAATGGGATAAGCATAGATTCACATAGCAATAAACAATTATCTCTAAGGGGATGGGTAAGTAGGACTCAAGCTATGGGGGCACACCGGGATTATGAGACTTTCCACATAAGCACATAGTCAATCACAGCTCCCAACATCAAGTCATAAGCATAATCAATAACATTTCTCATAATCAAGTCTCATAAGCATAACATTCCATAATCATAAGATTCAACATTACAAGCCAACATACAAGAGTTTAGTTTGTCCAACAAACCTCTACGTAGAATAAGCGGGGCCTTGACATAGTTTGAGGCTCACCCTCAATACATAAGTAAAGTAAATAGCATGATAAAACTAGGTAGATAGAAGGTGGTTATTGCCCTTGAACAAAAGGGCTCACCACAAGTACAAGTCTTCAACAATGATCACTCGTTGGGTAAAGGTAGATAGAGATCGTCGTCGGCACCTACATGGTTAGAACATGTAGACAAGAGTATGGGTTAGCACAATTAAGTACTAAGTATGCGGGCATACAAATACACATGCACATGAACCTATAGCGACCTACATGAAAAGGGCATGTATATAGAAGTGAATATAAGAAAAGACAATATACAATATGCTATGAAATCATGATGCATAAAATTTCATAATGCTTAATATAGAAGGGATGAAACCAAAACCGACATTCGAATTCATGTGAGCTACAACATGAACTTGCCCAATGAAAGCCCTCCCATTAGATCGGAGAAGATTACTTGCCAAGGGTAATCTCACCACACCTTATGGGTCGTCCATTTCGGTGTGATGGCCACCTTCTTTACGGGTCTTCCATTTCGGAAGGATTTACATAACATAGCATAGCATAGCATATCTTATCATATCAAAGCATACCTTATGGGTCTCCCATTTTGGTAGCAACCTATGGAGGCATATAGTTTCGGGAAAGGAGTGGGACTCTTGGGGATAGCCAACTCACTACTCCAATCCTTCTCGGTACTAAGTCATCATCCCACAAGAATACTTGTACATATACATGCTTTTAAAATGAAACTTGACACTTGAACTTCAAATCATGCAATACTTGGGCTTAGAAGCCAACACACTTGAACTTCAAATCATGCAATACTTGGGCTTAGAAGCCAAACATACTTTCAATACTCTTATGCATAATTAACAAGAGTCAAACATAGTTCATAGTCATGAATCATAGGCTAAAAAGCCAAACAACCTTTCATATACTTTATGCATAAGAGTAGCTCCATTCATATCATATCATATCATATTGGTGCAAGCACCCATGTTGCTCAAAGAGCCATATCATAGACTTAGTGTGATCATAACTTAGTCAAACCCATACTTGTTCAAAATCATAGTCATAAACATGTTTGGGACTTAGACCACATCAAAACTTTCATCATAAATCCATGAAACATGCATGCAATGCCATGAGGAACAATATGAATAGCATGGGTAATGGAATTCAAACTTTAATTTCAATTCAAGAGTAGTTCATGAGAAATTCAAATCAAATCTACCATTAAAACATCATTCAAGTAATACCCATGCATAAATCAAAGGTACAAGGGACATGCATAACTTGATCATCATCAACACCATTAAACCTTCATGAAATTCAAGCTTAAATCAACCTTAAAGCACCTAATTTCTACAACACATAATTCAAGTCAACTAATTACTTAAAAATTTAAAGAATTCAACCTTAATTAAAAACTTAAAAATCAAATTTAAAGAGGAGTGTTTTTGGGTCTTCATGGATGAAAGGGAATCCATGAATCAAACCCACATACCTAGAAATTGACCAAAAGAATTGAATAATTAAGCAAGCAAGGTCTGTCTTCCCTAAATTTCTTAAAGCTTTCAACAATGGAGGTCAAGAGAGTTTAGGAATTTTCAAAGAGCAATGAGGAGTGTTAGAATGGATGAAAAGGGGTTAGGGCTAGGTTAAGGGGGTTTAGGGGACCTTAGAAAGTCAAAAAGAGGAATAGGAATTAATTAAATTACGAATTAACCATTAATGAAATGGACTAATTAATTGTACACAGTGTCACACGGAGGAGCTACAGTGCCCGTACAATGGTAGATGGTCTGTGTACCTGACCGTGTGACCAGACTTGACTTTATCTTCGGCTTGAACTCTCGGGGACTTTCTGGATCACTTCACGGAAGGGTGTCACGGGCCGTGTGGCTTCACACGGATCGTGTACTAGTCTGTGGAACCACACTTGGCCCAGAAACCAACCCCACAACCTTGTCCACACACTGCCCCACTTCACGTAACCCTCAAATGGACTGTTTGGAGTCTCACGGACTGTGGGGTGGTCCGTGGGACTTCACTTGGTCTATGGGTTGGACCCTGACCGCTCTGAACCCACTGGACCCTCACACGGACCCCATACATACCGTGGACCTTCACACGGTTCGTGGTCCTGTCCTTGGACCATTTTCAGAGCCTATTTCCAGCGTCTTCCGAATTACGGGCAGTCTCACTGTTTTGGCCATAACTTCCTCATACAAACTCCAAATTGAGTGAAACCAGTTGTGTTGCGAAGATAATTCAGAGATATTCAATTTGATAAGTATTAGACCACACAGTTCATCCCGTACCAAAAGTTATGATTCCTCAAAGTACACTGCCCAAACGGCCTCTCTAAGCCACCAAAAGGTCCATTTTGCATTCGGCCACTTAAACTCAACTCATGGCTGCCAAAATTCAACCATGACCAGTATAAAATAATACAAGATCAACCATAAGAAGTTTTCAAAAAAATTTGGATCGTTACATTGACCTTTATCGATTCTGTTATCAGGTAAAGCATTAATAATTAAAAGTTTAAGACTTAAAACTCAATGAGTCAATTTATTCCCTAATCCCTATCCTTTCCAATTTTCATACAGCATACACTAACAAGTAATATTAAAACCAAAAACTCAATTAAGTATTTAAGTTGTGAAACTTGAAATAGAACTTTCCACTTTCTAGTTGTAAAATTGCAAGTTACAGGCTTGCAGCAACAACTCAGTTGTCAGCAAAAACTTTCCAGCACTAGTATCAGTAGGTAACAACGTTTAATAAACTTGCAAGTTTCAAGCTTGCAACAACAACTGATCAGCAATAGTGCACTATAACATTACAACAATGGTATTAGCAGTCCGCACTAGCACCAAGCTATCAGCAGGTAACAATAACTCATAAAACAATGTGGGAAATAGCAGTAATAAAGAATATGGGAAATGCCAAAGTGGGAACTAGAAAATAGCAGTATTAATAATTGATTTAATATCGAGTTATCAGGTCCTTGGATATTAAAATCATAAAACTCGGATTGATAAACGATAATCCATTAATATTTTTGAATAAATCGTTAACCGATCCAATAAGCTAATAACCCGACCCAATAGTCTAATAAACCAAAAAATTAATTAGGGTTAACGATTTGACTCGAATTTTGCATAGACCTAGTTTCTCTGCTATTTATGTTAGTACTGATTTCCACACTAGGCTTAACCTCTGAAATGACCTATGTTTTATTTCCCAAAATAATAATACTGACCAGTTGGTTGCAGGGGATTTCAATGAAGTTTTGCATGCTAACGAGAAATTAAGAGATAATGTTATTAGTAGAACTAGATCAAAACTCTTTTGGAACTATCTCCAAAACTGTGGTTTGGTGGACCTAGGCTTCAAAGGCCAAAAATACACTTGGACCAATAAAAGATACAAAAACCGCACCCAACTCATTTTTGAGAGATTGGATAGATATTGGCTAATACTCTCTAGATAAGTAGATTCCCTAACTCCTTAGTTACCCACCTTCCCAGAATAAAATTTGATGACTGACCCCTTCTTGTTACCCTTAATGTCAGGCTCTGTCCAAATATCCCCAAACCCTTTAGAATGGAGCCTATGTAATGTAGTCACCCATCCTTTAAGGACATCATCCATAGCTCCTTCCTTCCCAGCAATGACCTCATATCCTCCATACAGCTCTTTCAAAAAGAGGTTATTGTCTGGAATAAGGAAGTGTTTGAGAACATTTTCAAACAAATGAAGAATACTTTGTCCAGAATTAAAGGAATTCAAGAACTTGTACTCTACTAAACACTGCTCTTCCCCCAAAACCAGCACTGACTTCGGGGGACAGGTGGATCCCTTTCTTGATACCATAGCCCACCACCTAGAGGGGACCCTCCAAGATACCAAAATCATCCAAGTTATCAAGTCCTTTAATCCCCTCAAAGCCTCTGGACCTGATGGACTCCATCATCTGCTCTACCAAAATTACTGAGACATTATTGGTAAGCACACCATAGAGTTTTGTAGGGAGGTTTTTGATCAAGACACTATCCCTCCTAAGGCCAATACCACCTTCTTTATTTATTCCTAAGACCCCAAACGCCCAGAGTCTTAGGAACTTTAGACCCATTGGCCTTTGCAATACAATTTATAAGATCATCACCAAAATCATTACAATAGAATCAAATCTCTCTTGCATTCCATCATAGGGACCAGCCAAGAAAGCTTCATAGCTAACAAGAGGGCTTCTGACCATGCCATAGTTGTCCAAGAGGTCATATCATACTTCAGGAAAATGAGAAATAAGATAGCCAATATCTCCCTCAAGATTGATTTGGAAAAAGATTTTGACGGGATTGAATGGTCTTACATCAAGGCTACTCTTGAATTCTTTAACTTCCCCAAAAATCTTATTAAGCTCATCAGGTCTTGCGTCTCTTTTAGCACTATCCAAGTCTTGGTCAATGGAAGAAAGACTGAAGTATTTCTTCCCTCTAGAGGGATTAGACAGGGAGACTTCATGTACCCTTATCTCTTTATTATATGCATGGAAAGGTTATCCAGGACCATCCAAAACTCTGTGCACCCTAAGGACTAGACCCCTATCTAGATTGGCAGGGAAGGACCTAGGTTGTCCCATCTTTTCTTTGTCGATGACCTAACTCTCTTTGCCAGGGCATTGCAATATCATTGCCAGTATCCTCAACCACTTTTGGAAAGACTCGGGACAAAAAGTCAATTATACTAAGTCCAGAGTCATCTTTTCTAGAAACTGCACTAGCCAAACCAAGGAACATTGCACTCTACCCTTAGGCATTAAAGAAAAACAGTCCTTTGAAAAATACCTTAGTTTTCCCATTTTTAATAAAAGACCTCCCAACAGTGACTTTCAGTACCTCATTGACAACATGAGGAAGGAATTGGCTGGATGGAAAGTAAACACCCTTAACATGGTTGGAAGAAGAGTCTTGACAAAAGTCTCACTTAGTGGAATCCCCTCCCATGTCATAAGTTACATTAGAATCCATGAAGAAGTATCCAAAAGCCTTGATAATATCACTAGGGACTTCATCTGGGGCTCTTCACAAGAAAAAAAGAGAATGCACCTCTTGAAATAAGACGTGGTTGCTAGAGATAAGGATCGGGGGGTTTGTGTTTAAATAAAACTGCCCTTAGAAACAGAGCCATCCTTGGAGACCTAACATGGAGACTGAGTCAAAACAATAATAACCTTTGGACCTCTCTTCTTAAGAATAAGTACAAAAAATATCTGATGCATGAGCCTACTCATAAAATAGTTTCCAGAACTTGGAAAAATATCTAAGAGGGCTAGAAGGATATTTCTGAGGCATCAAGATGGGTAGTTCACAAAGAGGACAAAGTGAATTTTTTTAAAGACACTTGGATACCCCACTTCCCTTCTCTTAGGAAATGTATACAGGGGCCTCTAACGAGTGAAAAAGAGCACATGATTGTGGTTGATCTTAGGATGAACAACAATTGGGACCTTGACAAAATCTCCTTTCTTCTCTCCACTGAAATCAGTAGAATTATCAAGGAAACAACCATCAATGATAATGCTACCAATGAAGACAAAAGAGTGTGGGGTCTCACCATAAATAACCTTTTCTCCACTTCTTTAGCTTACATGCACATAGAGGATTGAGCACAAATCTTCTATAATCCTGAAGGAGATTTCAAAGAAATTTGAAAGCAAAATATCCCCAATAAAGTCAAAACATTTCTTTGGATTCTTCTCCACCAGAGGATCAAGACAAACCATAGACTCCACTCTCTAGGTTTTTCTATCTCACCATCTTGCCAGATTTTTAGGCACCCGAGGGAGAACATCATTTATATTTTCTTCCAATGCTATATTGCAAAATCCTTTTAGGACGAAGTCAACAGAAGAAAAAATATAATAGGTGTACTAGATAGAAGTACCCTCACTAACACAACTTGGATAAACCACTGGAAGCCATCAAAAACATGGTTTTCAACCCCTATCTTTCATGGGGCACTCTCCTACCCTTTTGCCTTTGGCAAATTTGGAAAACAAGAAATATGAATGTCTTTGAGAAAAAACAAGAGCATGTCAATTTTGACACTGTGTATGGCATGGCAATGGAATACACTACCATAACTGCCAAAAACATTATTGTACCATCCCCTTGCAACACCATTCATGTGAAATGGAAACCGCCTGACGCGGGGGTAATTAATCTTGACACTGATGGAGCCGTCAGGAACACGTCGGGACTGGAGGACTTGGGTGGTATCTTCAGGGGTCACACTGGAAAATGGATCCTGGGTTTCTATAGTGTCATTTCTTACATGAACCCACTGGAAGCAAAACTTAAAGCAATCAGATACGGGCTTCAACTAGCTATCCAACATAATCATATGCAATTACAAATTGAAACAGATGTCATGGAAGCCTTGGAAAGCATCAAGTCAGGTATAACTCTTTTTGATAACCTTATATTTGATTGGAGGTCATTATTGAGTAGGCTGACAGCATGAGAGCTACGTCACGTATTCAGGGAACAAAACTAGATAACTGATCTGATGGCTAAGGAAGGCTTCAAGTATGATTGTTTTAGGGATGTAAAAGTTCTTGTAGTTCCTCTATTGTCTGTACAACAAAAATTATGTATAGATAATTCAGGAACTAGTTTCCCTTGGAAAGACACAATTCTAAGCATATCTTATTTGGATCGGGATGTGGCCTTAGGATAATATTTTGATGACAACAATGTTGTCAACTCCTATGAATTGTTGGCACTTAGGCAACAACCATAATATTATATATATAATATCCTTTTCATGACAAAAAAAAAACCTGATAATTTAGTATCATGATAATGTTCTTGAATTTAGAATAGGTATTTGCCTTGTTATTGACACTTATTATTGTATCTAAATTTAGAACAATAGAACAATGCAATTATATTGATGTATCATTATGGTGTAATTGAGTATATGAGTTGAGAAATTTCACTGCAAACTACTTTTAGCCTAATAACTTATATGATACTAGTATAGATGTCCGAGCATTGGGCAGATATATTAATTTATGTTTTTTTTATTTCAGAAAATATCAAATAGTTCAAATATTTTATATGTTTGTCCTTTATTATATTGATATTATATTAATAAATTAACTTTTGTTGTCATGTTAAAAATTTATCAATTCTCTTTTTCCATGTTAACAATTTATCAATTTTAACTTTTCAAATGAAACAACATGTTGGTATATTTTACATTTTTTTTTTTTGAATTCAAAAGGTTCAGAATATTATTAACAGTTTTAAATTCGTGTAAAATTATAATAAAAAAATAATTTAAATTAGAGCGAATATAAAATAATTTAATAATAATACAAATTTGTACGTAATTAATCATTAAAATTAATTAAGTACAAATAGTGAATTAATTACTTGTTATGTTATTTTAAAAAATTATTAATGCAAGTTTTTAATTTTTCATAAAAGAAAATAATAATTTATATCTTTTTATCAATGACTAGATGTCGAGGAACCTATCTTTTTTTCTAGTATTCTAATATAATAATTAAGGGATAATTTTGCTCTCTTATCTTTACAATAAATAATATAAAAAATTTATATTTAGCTTTAAATTATTTAGAGTATAATTAATTCTTTTAAAATCGAAATTGTTTTTGACTTTATGAGTAATTTGAAATGATAAAGGTGAAAACACTTTTTGAAATTTTACAATCATATTTTTAGAGTTTAACTATGAAAAAATTATTTTACAATCATATTTTTAGAGTTTAACTATGAAAAAATTGATTCATCTTAAAAATATTGATGCCCATAATTTAATTATCTAATCATCATAGTATATAATGTAATTGTTAAGAAGGTTTCCATTTATGTAGAAAAAAGTTACAATTTACAAATTAAGTAATAGCATCAATGGATCAAGTAATAACATTAAATACTTTAGTAATTTTATAATTCTCCTTTATCGTCAATCTATAATAGGATAAAAATATATTACTTTCTCAAAATATAAAAAACAATCATATCTTTAATCTCATGTAGTAAACCTTCAAACTAATCTTCTCTTTATCAATGAATCAATTGAATTTAGCATAAATAGATCTGATTATGAAATAACATTATATAAATAATAAAAAAATAATTAACATGAGAATGAAGAAACAATACTTGCTAACTTCTTTATTAACAAAGTTCTCTATCCATTATTGTATACATATCCTTTTATTTATTTTGTTCGAGTTGAGTATACAAATTAACAATAAAGTAAAAATAATATATAAATAATACTATTGAAAGTGCACGAGTAAAAATATGCAACATAATGAACATTTGAAAATTTCAAAATCAACAACAAACATGAACTCAATATAATAAAGAAGATTTTCAAAAGCAATATTTATACAATCTAGAACTCACAATACTTTCACTGAAAGTTTCTTAATGTCTCCCAGGATGGTAAATTTCTTTGCAAATATTAAATTTAATTTTAAGAAATTTTTTACATTTGTGTATTATGTGAGTATGTGACATATATTTATGTTGAAACAGTTTATGGATCACGTTGTTTAATCGTGAATATATACGTGTACATATAGAGAGAGAAATAGAGGTGCAGATGAGAGATTTGAAAATGTGATTGTGTTGTTGAATTTCTAAGTTTGTCCTTATCATTTACATAAATGAGTCAAATGTAGTTGAGAGAAATGTGGAAGTGGGGGCATATCCTTTTTTTTTCTTTCTGTAACTGCTTTTGAGATCCAAGTTTGAAAATTATATACCTCAATTCAAATGCATAAGTTTAAAAAATAATTAATAATTAATAATACTGAAAATTGAGTATATGTAAATACTATAAATTTTAAATTTTCTTTTTAAAAAGATTAAAAAAAAATAGAAGGAACTCAAAATTATTTAGTTATTGATGTCAAACATGAAAATAGAAGACAGTCAACATTTTAATCCAATCTCACCATTATTCATTTACGGCTAAAACGTCTCTTTGGATTTTAAAAAAATTATATTATATTTGAATCAGAATAATTAATGGGATCAGTTACAATATTTGTTTAAGTTGTAATTATTTGTCATAAACTTTTAAAACCTGTCGCAAATGTTTGATTTTTTAAATTTTAATTTTAATTATTACTTAGCATTCTCTCTTTTTTTAATCTTTATCCGTATCTATTCATTTATATATGCTTAAAAAATTAATATGCTTAAAGAATTAAACTCTTATTTTGATAATTGACACAATACATAAATTAACCTCTTAACTTCGAGTCAAATCATAAGTTGGAACTTTAACTTTCAAAATGTACAAACAGACACTCCAACTTGTCTGTTTTTTATTAATTAGACACAGCTGTCCAGCAGCCCAAGTGTGTGAGATACACTTGCTATGACATGGATTTTGTGTCCAATCTTGCGATGTCACGTCATTAATATTATTCCACTTATTTATTTATTTTTTAAAATATCACATCATTAACACTATTCCACATATATATAGTTAAAAAAAAGTAAAAGAAACATTTGTGATTGACCAAAATAAAATTTATTTTATAAAAAATTTAAATTTTTTACTCCCCAAAACCCTAATCCATTTCTCATTCTCCCCTTCTCTCTCTAGCCTCACTATCTCTCTCTCACCCTC
>JBCEWC010020991.1:0-10667 GCA_038996855.1 Solanum aculeatissimum | reverse complement strand
AGTATCTCAAGGGGATCTTGTTGTTACATATGTCCCGACGCGCTTGCAAGTTGCTGACATTTTTACCAAAGGCTTGTTATCCTCTCAGTTTTGTTTTTTATGTGACAATCTGTCCGTTATTACATCTCGTGCAGATTGAGGGGGCATATTAGGACACTTAGAATTCTTATAGCACTAGGACTTATAGAGTTTATCTTGTACATTTAGAATTCTTGTATCTCGGATATAAATACATGTAAACTTGGCTCTAAAGGTCAAACAACTTTTATCAAAACTTTCTCATTTTTGTCTTGCATTTTATTTTTATAATACATGAAATTTATACTTCAAATTTGAATTTATTTAGAATATATTTGAATGTTGAATTGACAAAATTTGAAGAATAAATCATTATATTTTCTTTTTTGGTTAGACGAACATGTTTGAAATTTCAATCTTTTTTACATATATTTTCAATCATATATGATTGAGATGCAAATATACTTGAAAAATTCAAACACACATGATTAAAAGTAGGGGCGGACCTAGGGTAAGGGGAGAGGGTTCATAAGCAAAGTCTAGCATAATGATAGATTTCTTTTTAATTGAACCCTCATGCTTAGGGTTCGAATTCCACTCAAAGCATTGTTTTTTAGTTTCTCTTAATTATTCCTTTGAAAATTATATTTTGTTGGTTTAGTCGCATATTTGTACTTTTATATTTCGAACCCCTGAGTTAAAATTCTGAACTTACCACGGATTAAAAGTGTAACTAATTTTAAGATGCTAGTAGAAAATATCCAAACGGTTACTTGTGCTAGCCATATTATATTTTAAACAAATAATTAAACCTAGTATACAAATAATTTTTATGTGATAAAATAAAAAAAATTAATTTTTTTAAGATAATACTAAGATGAGGAATCACGAAATTATCTCGACATTTTCTTTCAGATATGAGATACCCTAGCCAGTACCACTCCACGCCCGCTCTTCCAGTCTTTAACTGCTCCTTCTCCTATAAATTCTCCCTTAAACAAAGCAACAACAAACTCCTCTCTCTCAGCCCTTGCACGCATCTCGAGAAGCAACAACAATGGCTTCTTGCTCCATCAAAAAGGTTCATATGATTACCAAAATCGTTAGACTCAAACAGGTAGTCAAGCGTTGGAAGGACAACTCCCTTCGTCCTCGTTCCGTTCTTTCTTATTCCTCCTCCGATTCCGATGAATCGGCAAAAACCGATTCGAACAATAGCCGTCGTACCCCTTCCGGTTCATTAGCGGTCTACGTGGGCGTCCATGAGCATGAGCGCCGCCGGTTCGTGATTCCGACCAGATTCCTGAATCTACCCGTATTCATTGCCCTCCTTGACAAAGCGGAGGAGGAGTTCGGGTTTCAACCCAGCGGAGGGTTGGTTTTGCCCTGTGAGGTTGAGTTGTTCTCGAAAATCTTGAGGCTGCTTGAAATTGACGAACAGAGATTCGGTGTTTTAGGGCTGGATGAGATTTTGATGGTGATTTCTGATGTGGGTTTTGAATCTGGTTTAGATCAGTCTTGTAAAGAAGCTGCTTCCCATGGATTTGCTCCTCTGCTTCAGAAGGCTAGGGTTTGACCCGACCCGGTTCTCGAGGAGGAAGATTTAGGTTTTAGGGGTTTTATTTTTTCGCCTTTGGCCTAACCTGTTGACTGTGGAGATTTCTAGGAAGCATTTTATTTGTTTTTTCTTCTTATTTTCAACCATTTGTGAACCCAGAAATTTGGTTTTATGAAGGTTTGCTGGGTTCCGAAGAGAGGTTGGTGAATTTTTCTTCCTTTTTTACCCCCTCAACTAGGAGGGGGTCACAAGCTGATGATGATGATTATTGTTATTAATATCAAGAAAAATAGCTTGAAATATTCTAGTAATTGATTTGAAATTTGAAAATACTTAGTCCACATTTTTTAATTTTTGTATGATTTGTACTCAAGTAGCAGAGTATAGAGTTCATACGAGATACCACATTATTTGTTTGACAAAACATAATGATAACATTTTTATATAAAACAAAATGTTACACTCTTATTCAATTTTATCTTGACTCGTCCAAATTGAAATTCCCCAACTATTTTTTAAAAACTTTCAAATAGAAATAAAAAATGCGAAGTAGCTAGCCTTCAAAGCTTTAGTTTCTTTCCTAAAGATGCTCCTAATATATCAAAAATCACCCAAAAATATTCACATTACTTTCTATGTGTGCAAGTGTATTTCTGTTTATGAACAATCGAATCAGCTGTAAACATGATACTCCCCACTCACAAGTAACCATCAAGCATATGATTACTCTTTTTCTAATTAGACGTTTTTAGACGTTTCAAATTTGAGATTTGAATATATATATTTTTTAATATGAATCGTAACGGAGTTCTACGCAATGAATAATCAAAACTTAAGATGAAGAGATAGTCTAATAAATTAGCTTTTAATATATTAATCAATAAATAAAGAATATTTATTTTAGGAGGAGTTGAAAGAAAGGGTGAAATTAGTAAATTAAGAAAAGGTTTTAATGTTACTAAATGTCACCTATTCTATCTGGCCGCCCCTATGAAGCAGTAAGATATGCAAAGTTGAAATTAATATTTCAATATCACTACCTTGCATTTTACTTAAGAATAGAAAAAACTGACAGCTGATGCCAAACCGCACTTGCAAATGAAAAGTAAAAAATAAAAAACAAAGATATTTATGTTTTCTTGTACCAAAAAGTCACCACATGCATTGTTTCTTTTTTCAGTTGAAATTTCTATTACAGGCTCAAGTATTTCATAAGGTTTGTCTCCTCATAACTCATAATTATCCATTTCCTCTACTTTACATATCTTCCATGGATTTAGAAAGTACCAATTGGATGCCTAATTATCTTCCCTTCTTTTGTTCACGACAACTTTATGATACAAGTCACAACAGTGCAAACCAAATTTGTAAAATGCTATTCTTCTCGCTTTAATCAGAGATTTCGAAGTTGATCGTAAAACTATGGAACTTGAGTCTAATGTAATCCTGAAAGCTAGTTTAATAAAGATAAGAGGTTTGTACAATTCTTATAAGAGGACTACTCATCATATTAACCATTGATGTGAAGCAGATCATAGAAAATATGACATTTGAGCCTAACTTAACCCGAAAGCTAGCTCAAAAAGAGAAGAATTGTTCAAGTTTTATAAGAAAACCATTCGTCTCATTAACCAACAATGTAAAACTTTTTCTTATTCTTCAACTTTCATCTTAATAAAATGAAAAAAAAATCTTGTTAAAAAATACTTTCCTCTCAAATAAATTAAATCTTATACGATGCTAATTCAAATTAATTTGAGCCTCGATAAATAAAGATACCAAACATTTGGTGAAAATAAGAAAAATACTCCTCGTAATAAGCAAGCTTCTTCATAGAAGAGAAATAAAGTGATCAGTATATATATATCTTAAAATATATATAAAAAATAATAATAAAATAACTCTCATAAATAATTTTTTAGATAATCATACCTCAAACTGATAGGATAAATATTTCATAATATTATGTTCCTTAGGTAACTTTATTCATTTTTTGTTATTACTCTCTCTTTTTATCCTTTCCTTGTTTAAAATATATAAATAATAATGAGCGTCAATATTAATTGAGGGTGGGAAAGATTAGTAAATGTGAAGATAAATGATAATTTTATTTTCAAAATTATCTCAGTTGTTATTATTGTTTGTGTTGTTACTTTCTGAAATAACAATTATAATATTTTTTTCTGTATTATTGATGATTTATTTACAAATTATTGAAAGTTTATTTTTATTTATTTTTTTAGTAATAAAATTATAAAATTTAAGATAAATGAGATATACGTCCCATAAATTCATATGACTTACGCCTCGTATCTCAAAACTTAAGCCTCATCCCATAGTGTATAAAATACTTCACCTCACGTCCCGACATTTAAGACACTACTGTGCACAACTTACTTTTCTCAAATTCCATTTGTAAGATTATCCAGATACGTTTGTTATTGTTAGTTGTTACTAAAAGAAGGGTTGTTAGCTGTTGAGTTTTTGTTGTTCCATTTAATTTAATCTATTAATGATATCATTATTTTGCTTTAATCTATTTGCTTTGTTTAAAATAGCTGTAACTCCACAAAGCATGACTCATCATGCTTTTATTGGAGAGGAATCTTCCATGCAATTATGGTAGTAGGGAAGTAGTGCTCCTCAAGTATATAATTTTAAGGAAAAATAATTTATATTAAATGTTTATGTATTAGTTTAGATTAATTAATTGAGTTTATATTAAATATTTATAATACATGTAAACTCTCAGTATCAAATTTTATATTATTATATATAACCTGAAAATTAAAATAATAGTAGTAGTTTATACTAGAGCTAGTACTTATAGTGATTTGGTCAGCGGTATTAGGAGTTATCCCAATACAAAGTTCGAAATTAAAATTTTCTAGTATTTGATTTTGATTATAAGTCAAACCAGGATAAAATTTATGCAAAAGAATAAAAGAAAAATTTTAATCTATGCAAATTTTTAATTAATAGTTTAATCTAAAAATATTTGTATGCATTAATATTTTGATCTAATAATACTTTTATTGTTACTTTTAGATCGCAAGTATTTTTTCCCCAATATATATATATTAAAATAAAAAAATGATTCCATTAATTTATGAAAGAATAGTTAAAAAAAATATTACAAAATAGGTTAGTATATGATATATACAAAATAAAGTTTCTGGTTATAATAAGTAATAGTATTATTACTAGCATTATTTTACTTTTAAATTCTATTATTATTGTTCATTCCTTTGCTTTAATTTGATTATCCTTACTAATTTTATTGTTAATATTCTTTTTTCTTTAATATTTTCATCATAATTTTCTATTCTCACATTTCTTTTAACGTTTAAACTAGTTCTGGAAAATATTTTTCTCAAATCAAGAGTGATCTATTGAAAACAACTCTTTACTTGCTATATAAATATATGAATAAAATCTATGTATATTATCTTATAAAAATATATCTTCATCTATCTTTTTAGTAAGATGTGCGTCCATTTTACCGTTTTTACACTCCACTTGTAAGATTTCACTGGATATATTATAATAAAAAATAGCATTTTTTTATACTTAATAATATATTTATTTTATTATTAATGAAATAGTCTATAATTATATAAATATTTAATTTAATTAAAATAATTTCTTAAATTCGTATTTAATATGGGGGTTGATAGGAGAAAAGATGGTGAATCACATCGTGGGACAATTAAGCCTTTAGATATGAAAATCTCCGTAGAGCACACAAATTCCGTATACTAGCCAGTTAGCAATAATAATTCTTTAATACATTACTACAATTTTGCAGACTTCCTGTCCCTCTGACTGCATTTTAAATTAATGAAAATGAGATATATACTATTTCCTCCGTCCCAATTTACAAAAAAATAATTGTCTCAAATTAATTATCAATTTAAAGAATCAAACAACAATTAATCACTTTTTTTTAGGATGTGTCAACCCTTACCTGACAACTAAATTGAGACGGAGGGAGTATTATTATTTTTATCTTAAAATGGTTTGACTATCTCAATTTTCAAATGAGTTTGTATGTCAATTTCATATTGAAACTGGAAGAGCAAGAAGAAAGCTGATAGTGAATGAGTAATTTTGGCTCTAGTTTTGTAAAAATCCTTTTTTTCTTTATATGTATTTTTATGTAACGACTTGTATATTTCATTCTTAATTTTATATGTAAAGATATTACACATGGTTAATTACCAGTAAGTAAAACAATGGATATTGAAATTTTTATTATATTCATCATTAAGTTATATGGACGAAAAAACATAAAGTTTAGTTTTTTAAATATATATATATATACAGAGCAATCAATACATGTCACAACTTGCATGCTTTAGCCCAGAAGAAACAACTACCATAATCATGAAACATTGGGACTATCAAGAGGAAAAATATTACTGAATATATTTCAAAAAAATAAAAATAAACTTTATATTTGAAAGAGAATATTATTCTATGTCGTAAATTAGTTTTTACTCCATAAATAACCTATTCAATATTATCCGTTTTAATACCTGTCGATTATAAATAGTCTTAAATGATTTTGCTGAATCTTGATTAGCATTTTCACTTAAAAAACGTCATGAAATTGTCAATTAGATGACAAAAAATCCTTGTTAAATATGAGGTCATTTTGGACGTTAATCCTTTATCCATTTTGGTTGCCTATATATCATGATATATTTTGGAGGATGAGAGTAGACACAAATTCATTCACTTATTTTCTCTTTTTCTGAGTTAAATTATTTAATCTTTATTAGTTTCTACTCCTAGTTTTTTATTATGAGAGTTTCATAATGAGTAAAATATCCTTAAGAATAATGTATTTTGACACGCCTCAAGCTATGAGAATCACTTATGATGAAATGAAATGTTTGTGATGAAATAATAGTATTCGTGATGATAGGAGTATTTCACGCTCAAAGAAGTCATAAAAAGATAAGTTTTTTAAGTAATAAATAGAATATTGAATAAATTAAACATCATTAAAGTCCAACTTGCGTGTCTGTGGATCTTAGGCAATGAGATCTTCTTAAGGAAACAGACTCAACCACAAATGTTGAAAGAAACTGTATAATTTAAGTTAAAAATATAAATATTTTTTAAACAAAATATTATCAAAGTCTAACCTACGATAAAGTATTTTCGAGATGGCTCAAAAGTATTCGATAGATGACTCTCACAATTTATAGATATTAAGTTTAAAAAACATATACTTTTAAAACTATTATTATTGAATGGATATTGAAGGAAGGCAGATTTTGTACTATGGTTGACTATAGCAATCCATAAACTATTATTGAATGGACATTCTCTCATCTTTCTTCTATTTATACTATGGTACTCAATTTACCATAAAATGAAAAAGTGAAGAAAGGCCTCAAAAAAAAAAAAAGTATCTTTTAGCTTGATGACAAATATTCACCCATTAAACAGCAAAAACACCTTCACCTTGTGCAAATATCCCCAGACATTTAATTTTTGTTCTACTTTCAAGATATAACAACAAAATCTTCATAAAATATGACAACCTCCAATAATATGAAAAAGATTAGGGATTTTAAAGATTTTATATTTCTTCTTATCTTATTTCTCTAATTTTTCAAGCGTAATTCATTAATTCTCATGTCATCTTAGATTTCTTCTCTCTATTTCTCTTTGTAATGCCCAAAATTTCTTCGACTTACCAAATTACACTTTATTTTTTGAAGAACCACCATCAAACACCCATTTGAACCTTGAATTTTCAGTGGGAATGCTTGGAATTCATTAGAAGCATATAAAAAAGACTATATATACTATTTGAGGAAGTTTGAGGGTTATTTGAATTGGTTTGAAATTAAAGTTTAGAGCTGAAGAACATAACTGTGACATGCATGTAACATGTATATTATTTTTCAATTTTATATATTATATATATCACGCATACGTACACCATATATATAATTTTGTTTCACAAGATATATGCAATATATACACATGATATACATGTGACACACCTATTATTATATACATAAAGTGATGATGACACCATTTACGACCACAGAAACTAAATTTTCCTTGCACATACTCTACCACACCACCACCAAAACTCCAAAACCAACACAACCACCCTCATAACAATGCAAAAACCATTTCAATACAAGAAAATAGTTTCATAAAAAGGGAGGAAGGGACATAATAGCAAGTAATTATTCGTTATAAGATAACAATCACTTGTGGTGGTGAGTTGAAAGACATGGTTTTCTCTTCTTTTTTATTTGATATTCTTGCATTAGACAATAATAACAACAACAAAAAATAAATCAATTCTTTACAATTTACAAACAGTGAAATTCATCGAGAGATTCTTTGTTAGTGGAGTATGTGACAAAAGTGTACTATAATACAATGTGTATATATACTTATCAGTATATATAAGGTATATAAATAGTGTATACTGTACAAATAATATATATCCACATACATCATAATGTGTACATCAATATTCTTCCTCCTCTTCTTTATTCTTTTTCAGGAAAACTAAACTCATGCCCCTTTAAAGCAAACTATTTACATCCATATACCATTTTACATTTATGCCCCCTTACAATATTAAAATTCGCTTGCTGACATCATTTTTACATCAGCACCCACCTTGTATGATATACCAATAGGGTATACATATACCAACAGGGTGCTATATGATACTGATATGGTATCAATATACTGACAGAGTATCACGAATAATATATTTTCTACTAATTTAGAATTTAATAAATAAGTTTGTGACTTTAATAATTTTCTCTTAATTATTTTATTTATATAAAAAAAAAGCTCAAATTATATGATACTGATATGATATCAATATACTGACGGAGTGTCACAATAATATATTTTATATTAATTTAGAGTTTAAAAATAATTTTGTGACTTTAATAATTTTCTCTTAATCATTCTATTTCTTAAAAAAAAGAGCTCAAAATTATATGATACCGATATGGTATCAATATATCGATGGAATATCATAGATAACTAAGCTCCAATCCTATACGATACTGATATGGTGTCAATATACTGACAGAGTATCACAACAAATATATTTTCTACTAATTTAAAGTTTAATAATTTCTTTTAATTGTTTTTCATTTATTTAAAAAAAAAACATAATCCTATATGATACCAATAAAGTATTAACATACTGTCAGAGTATCATAGAGGATTGAACTTATTCTATATGATACCAGTATGGTATATATATATTGTCAGAGTATCACAAAGGATTATTTCATAGTATTCATGCTGACATCATGTGGACGTCATAGACGAAATAAAAAGGAGAAAGTGGGGTAAGAAGGTAAATAGTTTAGGTCATGGGTTCATTAAGGATAAATAGTTTGGGTTGAGTTTATTAAGGATAAATAATTTCGCGGAAAAATTACATGGGCTAACATCCCATAATTTGGGTTTACATTTTTTTTTAACCCAAATTTACTTAATTACTTAAAATAACTCTTTTGACTATTTTTTTCTTTTCTTTTTCATTGGCCATTCAGTCTCTCTCTCCCCCCTTTTTTTTTCTTTTCTTTTTTTATACTTTTGAAAGCAACCTTTCATCCTTTTTTTTTTTTTTGCTTTTTTTTTCTTTGCCCTTTTTTCTTCTTGAGTTTTTTAAATAATTTTTTTAGTTTTTTTCGTCTCACAGTTTGACTCTATTTATTTGACTTTTTTCTTTTTGATTTTTTACAATAAATCTATTTTTTATTTATTTTAGTTGTGCTATGTTAAATTAATTTTTTAAATGTAATTAGTTTATAAATTTTTAAATTTGCACTTTTTAAAAAAAAATTAAAAAATTATTTCACTTCGTTTGTGATTTTTTTTGGTCATTTTACTATTTCTTGTTTATTCTTTTATTTTATTAAGATGGGAATGCATGACAGTCAAATAAATATTGAAATAGATATATTACATAATTATTTATACAATTTTTTTGTTATTTTTTTTAAAAAAAATCCCTTTTGACATCGTTTCACTTATTTTGTGAAAAAATGAATATTTATGTCATTTTAATATGTCTTGTTTATTTTTTATTTATTAAGATATGCATGATAGTCAAATAAATATTGATATCGATACATTACATAATTATTTATTCAATATTGATACACGATTATGCACTATTTATATAATGTTGATACATTACATATATATTTATATAATATCGACACACGTTGTATACAATTTATACAATATCGATATATATTTACATACTATTTATACAATATTTATACATGCTTATACATAATTTATACAATGTTGCTTTATTGCATAACTATCTATACAATATTGATATACGTTTATACACTTGTATACAAAATCGATACATAAAAAAAAAAAGATTTTATTTGAAATTATTTCTTTTTATATATATAAAAGGCCATCACAAAATAAAAATAAAATTATTTTTAATAAAAAATAATGTTACCCAAAAAATACATGAAAAAAACTTATTTTTGAAAAGATATTTTTTTATATGAAAAATCACAGCAAAATAAAAAAAATTATTTTTAAAAAAATAAAAAAACGCAAACAAAAAAGAAAAAGAAAAAGAAAAAAAGGGGTAAAAATTTCAGCCCAGCCTTAGGCTGATTTGTGCAAAAAAGGAGAGGACTACACAAATACCCCTAAAAAAGGATGATCTTGATAAAATGCCCCCAATAAGGGTGACTTTGCAAAATACCCTTCATTCTTTTAAGAAAATATTTTCGGACAAAATTGCCCCTCAGCTATAAGGACCCATTATTTTACCTTTGCAGACC
The DNA here is from genome assembly GCA_038996855.1 of Solanum aculeatissimum. Taxonomy (NCBI): domain Eukaryota; kingdom Viridiplantae; phylum Streptophyta; class Magnoliopsida; order Solanales; family Solanaceae; genus Solanum; species Solanum aculeatissimum. The sequence continues at coordinate 266 of JBCEWC010020991.1, read as the reverse complement.
TGCCTTATGGGTAAGGATTCCGTTATTTCACCTTCGCAGATTTGCCTTATGGGCAAGGATTACACCGTTTTTTTTTTCTTTAAAATTTTGTTAGTATTTTGTTTCTTTTCTTTATTTCTTTTGTTTTTTCTTCTATTTTTTCCTTTCTTTTCTTTTTTTCTTTTTTTTCTTATGTTTATTTTTTCTTTCTTTTTAATTATGAAACTATAAATAATATTTATTTTAAATAAAATAATTTCTAAATTCAAGCCAAGATTCAAGATAAA
>JBCEWC010020990.1:0-10668 GCA_038996855.1 Solanum aculeatissimum | reverse complement strand
CAAGTAGGTGATGCACCTACTTGTCACCTACTAGCTTAATTTAGTCAAGCAAGCAACTCATAAATTTTACTCCATTTCCCCAATCCTTGATCCCCCGCGTTGTATCTTAATATCTCACTTTAAACTTTAACTCAAATAGCAGTTTGTTATCCCAAATTTAAATGCTATCATCGAGCTTAACTTGGACTAGCACCCACTGAAACATGTGGGACATTGCATCACCTCTGACCCAATTCAAATTACCCCCATTAATATGAAAAACTTAGTCCACCAACTATATCGCAAGGCTGCATCAAATGTCATATAAATAGTACTAACAAGTGAAAAATATGAGGTGTTACAACCCTCCTCTCTGGTCGTGACAGTGGGACAGTAGGAGATAGCCACATAAGCCCTTCCCATTCAGCAACCTTCTAATCCTTATTTTTGACATTTCTGGCCCATTCAGACTTTAATTTTCGCAAAGGAACTATTAAACCCTATGGATTTCGAAGTTCCAGATCCAATAGTGCAGTCGAAATTTCCAATCCAGCATCCTACAAAAAATGAGGGTCCCACATCTTTTTGGCTAATTTTAGCTAAAAGAACTGAGAGGGTCAAAATGCAACCTGATGACCCCGACAACTGGCGAAGGGTCACTTTAGATAATTTTCGACATTCTGGATCTAACCACGCCATCAAATTTCCGTGTTGAATGCGTTTAGTTGGGTTTTTACAAAAAATCTCTTTTTAGCTTCTAGTTGAACTCATTTTGTACCGTTTCACTCAAAATCAAACTGGAACCCTCCACTCTCTAACCAACCATCATCCTAGCACTAGTCGACCATTCCATAAATAACAGAACCGTCAAAATCTTATTTTGAGTCCATTTACCAGGGTTTTGGAAGAATTCTCATTATAACAACTTTAGCTTCCTCCTTACTTGTAAACTTGCATGATTCTCAACCAAAGAGCTTTATAACCATCCCAACAACCCTAACAGATTGTAATAGGTCTGAGGTAACTATACCAAAGCTTAGAACAACAGAAAAAATATAGAAAACATAGAAATAACGTACAGGGTCATCACAACATCCTCTACTTATAAGTCATTCGTCCACAAAAGTAAAGTAGAAAGCATACCTGAGGGCTCAAATAGGTTGGGGTGTTGTTCCCGAATTTGAGCTTCCATCTCCTGAGTAGCCTTCTCAACCGGACGGTGTTTCCACTGCACCTTAACCATCGATATGACCCTGAACCGCAACTGCCTGGTATCTCTAACTAAAATGGAAACTAGTTTCTCAACAAAAGTAAGACGGTCATCCAACTTATCTGAATCATACTGCAGCACATGCAACCCATCTAGAATGTACTGGCGCAATATCAATACATGGAACACTGGGTGTATAACTGAATTAGATGGAGGTAGGGCTAACTCATAAGCAACTGGCCTAACCAGTCTCAATATCTCAAAATGCCCAATATATGAGGACTCAATTTATCCCATCTCCCAAACTGCAAGACCCTTTCAGGGGAGATGTTCTAAAAAATACTCGGTCTCTAACCTCAAACTACAAAAACCAGCATCTCCGGTCAGCATAACTCTGGTGCTGACTCTGAGCTGTCTGTAGTCTATCCTGTATAAATTAGACCCTATCCAGGGCATCTTGCATCACATCAGTACTGTACAAAACTTGGCTATGAAGAATCCAAATCATCCAATCGGAGTATGACATCGTCGACCATACAGTTCCTCAAATGGGGCCATATGAATGATGGTGTGATAACTATTATTATAGGCAAACTCAACTAATGGCAAAAACTAGTCCCACTGACCCCCAAACTCTAACACACAAGCCCATAACATATCCTACAGAACTTGTATAGTGTGCTCAGACTGGCCATCAGTTTGGGGGTGAAATGTTGTGCTCAAATCAACTCGGGTGCCCAATTCCCACTGAAAACCCCTCCAAAAATGGGAAGTAAACTGCGACCCTCGGTAAGGTATAATAGATACAAACACCCTATGCAAGAGGACTATCTCCTAAATGTAAATATGGGCTAACAGTTAGACATTGAAGGTAGAATGGACCAAAACAAAGTCCGTCGATTTGGTCAACCGATCGACTATCACCCAAATGCTATCATGACCCCTGAAAGTACAAGGAAGCCCTACAAAAATATCCATAGTCACTCGCTCCCACTTCCACTCAGGAATGGAGAACGACTGAAGTGTGCCACCGGGTCGCTAATGCTCAACCTTCACCTGCTGGCAACTGAGGCAACACAATACATAATCTACAATATCTCTCTTCATGCCATCCCACCAGTAATGCTTCCTCAAGTCCCGATATATCTTAGTTGTGCCCACGTGGATAGAATATCGAGAGTTATGCGCCTCTTGTACAATTAACTGTATCAAATCCCCCACTCAAGGAATGCACATTCAGCGGTAAAAAATAAGGACTCCATCTGAATCAACTATAGCATGACCTAAAATACCCTGCAACACTCTATCTCGGAGACCCACCAACAACTCATCCTCGAACTGTCGAGCCCAAATCTGATGAACTAGTGAAGACTGAGCCACAATAAAGGCCAATATCTGGTCGGAGTCTGAAATATCCATTCAGACCAACCTATTAGCTAGGGATTGAATGTCCTAAGCTAATGGTCTCTCCTCGGATGTCAGGGGTGCAAGGCTGCCCATACTCACAGCTTTTCGACTCAAGGCAACTGCTACTATATTTTCTTTGCTCGGATCTTATAAAATAGACATATCATACTCAGTCAATAACTCAATCCACCATCTCTAGAAGGAATTTAGGTCCCGCTGAATCATAAGGTACTGTAAGCTTTGATAGTCCGTATAAATATCACAATGCACACCATACATATAATGCCTCCAAATGTTGAGTGCAAATACTACCACCACCAACTCTTAGTCATGTGTGGGGTAGTTACGCTCGTGGGCTCATAACTAATGAGAAACATAAGCAATAACTCGACCCCGCTGCATTAATACACAACCCAACTCAATATGAGAAGCATCACAATATACCACAAAGGTTTATCCCTCAACAGGGAAAGTTAAAAAAGGAGCGGTAGTCAGCAACTCCTTCATCCTCTAAAAACTAGCTTCACAGTTATTGGACCACATAAATGGCCCACCCTGGCGGGTCAATCGAGTCAATGAAGCGACAATGGTGGAAAATCCCTCAACAAGCCATTTATAACACCCTGCCAACCTAATAAAACTCTGTATCTCTATCACTGAAGTATGCCTAGGCCAACCATGAATCACCTCGACCTTAGCTGGATCTACATTATTGCCCTCGCTGGACACCACATGACCTAAGAAAGTCATAGACTCAAGCCAAAACTCATACTTAGAAAACTTAGCACACAACCTGTGATCCCGGAGTGTCTAAAGCACAATATAAGGTGCTAGGCATGCTACTCTTGACTCGTCGAGTATACTAGAATGTCATTAATAAGAAAATACTACAAAAGAGTCCAAATATGGTCGAAATACCCATATCATCAAATCCATAAATGCTACAATGGAATTAGTCATCCAAAATGGAATGACTAGGAACTCATAAAGCCCATACCAGGTCAAAAAGACAGTCTACTGAATATGCTCTGCTCGGATCCTCAACTAGTAATACCCCGATCTCAGATCAACCTTAGAAAACACTGAGGCCCCCAGCAACTAATCAAATAATTCATCAATACGTGATAGAGGATAATGGTTCTTCACTATCACCTTGTTCAACTGCCAATAATAAATACACTGTTAGAGAGTTCTATCTTTCTTTGTCACAAACAAGATAGGAGTTCACTATGGAGAAATACTCGGCTGAATAAACCCCAGATCTAGAAAACTCTAAAACTGTGTACTAAGCTCCTTAAGCTTTGCAAGAGCTATCTGATATGGAGGAATAGATATGGGCTTAGTGCCCGACTCAACCTTTATCATAAAATCAATCCCCTGCTTTGGTAGTAGCCGAGGCAAATCTGCTGAAACATATCAGGGAACTCACACTAAACTGGAACAGACTCCACAGTAGAAGTCTCAACTATCACATCACACACATAAGATAAATAAGTTGAACACCCTACAAATATCAATCATTGAGCCTGAATATATGATATAATACCTCTCGGCACCCGACTCATGGACCTTTACCAAACCACGAGGGACATCCACGGTATACCGAAGTTAACAGTCTTGGCATAATAATCTAATACAACATGATGTGGGGCTAAATAGTCCATTTCTAAAATAAGGTTGAAATCTAATATATCAAGCAATATCAAATCAACCAAAGTGTTAAAACACTAAAGAGTAACCATGCAAGCTCTATCAACTCAATCAACTACTAATGAATCCCCCACTGAGGTCGATACCCAAATATGAGAGGATAGAGGCTCAGGAGTCACACCCAGACGAGGAACATGATATACAGACACATAAGAAAATGTGGAACCTGAATCAAATAAGGTCAAAGTTAGTTGCTGGCATAGAGAAATTATACCTATGATGGCCTCGTCAGAAGCCTCAGCGTTAGCCCTAGTTGGTGTGGCATAAAAGCGGCCCTAAGGATCTCCCCCTCGAGCATCGATGCTATCCCTGGCTCTACTTCCCCTCACGGGCCCTCTAAAACCCTGTTTTTCCTTGTACTGATCATCCTGAAGGCCACGATCCTGTCCTCTGCCCCGGTCACCTGGTAAAGGAGCTGACCTGGTGGGCAATAGGGCTGTAGTCCTCTGCTCTGGAAAATCTCTGAGCCAACAGTCTAGTGCCCTACACCTAAAACAACCCAATACAACCCTATCTCTATGATCACAGTCGTACTGCCTCGATTTGGCTGTCCTAGAACCTTGACTACCAACAAAGGATAACCCAACTGGCCCTAAAAAACTGAAATCACTCTCTCTGTATTTGCACACGGTGGGATATGAAGAACCACCCCTGCTGGAAGTACTCGGGCATTGATAGCCACACTCAAAAACCTGGAGTCATACTTTGTATGGCCCTCTAGTCAGACCCTAGTGACCTCTCCTTGAACTCCTATCTATCGACGCTCAAAACCCTATCTGGGAGCCACTGAACTCTCCCTCACGTCTAGCTCGCTTTTCACTACCCCATTAGGCCCTACTACTAATCTGCTGCAGAGAGGGGGCATGATTAACAATGTTTAGAAAAGAGCAGCCTGAATTCACAAGGGCATAAGTGCCCATCCTTAACTAAGGCCTCAACCCTCGTACAAAATAGTGAATTTGCTCCTTCTCAGATGGTAAAATAGTTGTACCATACCAGGAGAGCTCCTGAAATCTTACCTCATACTACGATACAAACACCTACCCCTGCTCAAGTCATACAAACTGCCTTAGTCATATTGCCTCTATGAACTCTTCCCAAGTCATCGATGCAACATATATTGGCCTGGTATCTCAACAAGTTCGCCAATACTTTCTAGCGGTACCATCAAGCTGGTGAGCAGTAAACCCAACCCATCGGGACTACAACAATCACAAATACTATAACTGCTCCATGTAGGTTGTCAAGAACTCCTGTGCATCCTCCCCTGCTGCTCTCAAAAACCTTGACGGGGCCAATCTAAGAAAGTATCCAAGTAATTGCTAGTCCTAAAACTGCACTTCTCCTTCCAACTGAGTCGGGGCATCTAAAATAATAGGCTTTATTGGTGCCTGACTAGAGGAGCTGGAGCTAGCACCGCACCCTTCTATAGGGCTCCAAACGCTGCTAAAAGCTGCTTGACGATTGCCTGCACTACAAGTGTAACTGCTTGACCGGCTGAGGGAGCTGCTTCCATTGGCAGTGGTGGAACTGGGGCATCCGGTACCTACTCCTTAAGTTCAAAAGATTGCTCCCTACTCATGATTGATGGTGCAACCCCACCTTGGTCCCGAACAAGCCCTTTACTTACTACATCTTTGAAAAAATAACAAGGTCAAATTCTTAGAACTTGAGATTCATTGATGAAAAGAATAACAAGAATCAACAACATGCGAAGGTTCCTAAACATGTCGTAGCATCCTAGAGATAAGCCACAAACGTCTCCACATCCATCCACAAGACTCTACTAGAAGGTAGCTCTGTAAAGCTGACACTAGTGAACCTTACAATTTGATACCAACTTGTCATGACCTGGTCCCAGTCATGATAGTGCCTGTCTGATCCCACCTACAGGCTAGCCAAAAACCCCAACCCTAGAGTACCTGTCCTAGCTTCTAGTCATAACATAACTAATAGGACAATAACATAAAAAATTGAAATCTACCCAGAACCCGAAAGTCAGCTATATAGTGTTACAATAATAGAAATACGAGCTTGTATACATAAAAGCAAAACCAGAGTGTATATATATATAACTCAAGAGTGCCCTACAAATACATAATACTACTGTACAAGGGTAGAGTCTGAACGTAAAGAAAACCATCAAAAAAGGAAACTATAATGATGCAAGAGTTGTTGGTGCTCTCCAAAAGAAGTCCCCTACACCCCCAAATCCCTTGAATCAACATCCTTGACTAGATCCTGGACCTGCACCATAGGAAGATACAAAAGTAGGGTGAGTACTATAAAAGGCCGATCGGGTGAAATGATATACAATATGACGTTCAAATACAGATAAAGGCAGATGTCCCACACATCAATCCCGTAATCTCAACATAAATTGAACTTGGTACCATACGCATGTGCTAGGCCCTACGAAATATGCCTGTACACCACCAGAGCCCCATAAGCCCAGGAGGTACACCCGTGCATAATATAAAACTGACAGATCATCGTAAAACCATGACAGAGCCTAGCTCTCCACATCATTAGAACAAGGGTCGGTTGTACGTAAGAGTAAGGCCCAAGTATCTAAGCCTAAACGCCCCTTGAGCCCCAATAAGGCCAGAAGGTACACCCACACATAATATAGGTGTGAATAGTTATCTGGATCCATGGGTAATTCATCACATAACAATTGGGTCCTCAACTCTATACCGGCACATGGCACCCAATCCAAAGTATACATGCGGAACGATGGGATGTATTCCCCATAGGAGGAAGAATCCCCCTCGCATAAAAGTGTGTCTCATCTTAGATTGGCAATCATGGGGTCACACCCACAATGTGGAATTAGTGGGATCCTTAACCCAAAATATCAATCAGCGAGGCCTAGACCTCAAAGATGGTCAACGGGCCACCATGCCTAAAGAAATCAATAGGTACTTGGGCCAAGAAATCAACATCTGCCACCTGACACATTCAGTCATTTCCATCGAAACTTGGACTACGGGGCGCGTAACCCATGAACTCAAATACTCGGGCGTGGCCATCGGAGCTCGAATAATAATGGGGAGCGTCATCTTGGACTCGAGATATAAAAATAGTCACTCACTCAACCAACCTATCAAGATCCAAAACTCTAACTTATGTCGTGCCTAGAATCAACATAGGCAACGATACTCACAATGTAATTATCCCAACAATCCCCATCCCTCGGTAACAACCCTTAAACCTCTATCTCAGATACACCAAACCCCAATGTAGCAACTAACAATAATATACGGGAATGCATGCTCCAAAAATCAGTATAACATCAGGTCTAGCAGGCAGTGACCCAATCAACCATAGGCATCGAAAGAGTAGCATGATAAAAACAATTATACAACAAGTTTCCACAACAACCAGGCCCAAAAAGGGAGTAACAAGAATCATAATAAGTGACAGGATAACATTAAATCATCAGGTAATATCACAGTCAACATGTCTCAGTAATATCAGTAGCATGCTCTCGCAAACAACAATATAGGTTAGAATATACACACCTATCTCACGACTTCAGCCTATAATTGACCCTTATCAGGCCTTTCTGGAATCCATAATACCAGAACATATCAAAACTATAGCATTCATCGCTAATAATTCAGAGTACAAACCCATCACAACACATACTACACATATAGGGCACAATTAACATATAACATACATCTCAGTTCAACATGCACATGATTACACCTAGTCTAAAGATAGGGAAAATCCTAGCTAATATGGCTACTGATGTCTCAAAATATAAATCAATCCAGCTAATCTTTACCTTTCCGAATGGCCTCCCAATGCAGCTCAACTGTCAAAGATATTGTTCACCGCATAAATACTATCAAATTGACTATATTATCGTGAGAAACGGGTTATATTATGCCAAAAGTGCCTGAAACAGGACAAAATTAGGAACTGTGCCCAAAATCCCAAATGTAAACCCAAAACAATTCCCCCCGACAACCCTAGTCTATAGCCAAAAATAATTTGGCCCGAAACGGACCCTAGAAGACCGAGAAAAGGCCCAAACATTATGTGAAAATCTTTACCAAAAAACCTCTTTTCCAAAAATTCTTGAAAATCAGACCAATTCTATCACTCCTCCAAGTCAATAAAGACGGACAGGCACTCGGTGCACTCTAGGCCCGAGAGAACCAACATATAACTTGTGCTTATCATGCATATGTCTATGAAAACTCTACTGAGATAAGAAGTCAAAATATGTAGCACCAAACTTATATACAGGACTTGGCCATTGAGGCCACAACTATTTACAGGCAAGATACAACTAAACTATATACAATAAGTCTGCAAAGCCTCTACAAGATAAAAAACCTTAACATAGGTTGGGATAGACCCCGCCTTACATCAAACTATTATACAATACCAAAATGCATAAACTATAGACTTAGTAAATCCCTGGGATCAATATAGAGCTCACCAAAAGTAGTTGAGTGTCAAGTGCGCTTATATTGGAGGTCTACTAGTTGGAATACCTATACCTGTAGCATGAATTACAGCATCCCCCAGAGGGATGTCAGTACGAAATAATGTACTAAATATGTAAGGCAATAGCACATTGCAAAATGAAAACTTAAGTGAAATCCAACAGCAACATATAAATGCATAGATCATAATAAAATACTACCTTCTTTATACTTGTCGGACCATATACGTTACATTTTTTTCTTGACACTTTAATGCTTTATAACTTCTTTTAGGCATATATTATAAATGACCAGCTGATCAGTGGTAAGAGGGGATGACCCATGGTAGGCATTTTAACCACTGGGATGTTGTCCTCATAGCTATATAAATTGGGATCGACCCATGCTAGGCTTTCACCCCTAGGCTGCCATCCTCTCAAACCAAGTAAGATCGACCCATGCTAGGCTCTTGCCCCTGGGTTACACCCACGCTGTGAACAATGTTCAAATTATTCTTTAATACATTAAGATTGTTACTTTGGTGGTCATGACACTGTTGAGCTCTGGAACCATGTGCCAGTAACGTAGGATATGCCAATAGCCTCTTGAGGTAGTATGATAATATAAGGAACAAGTGTGACATTGACATGCCAAATAGGAGCTTAAATGACACAATTAGCTTCATGAATGTAAGTAAACTCATCATGCTGGTGTTTGGAAGAGTAAACTATAGATTTACTAACAAACAACACGTCTACTAGCACTTGGAAAGTTCACTCGTTGGCAGTGATACGAGTATTGGATTCCATGCCAAAGAATATGGAATAGGATAGCCTTACATACCTTGTTGTATGACCTTGTTGTTATCGCGAAGTAACCTCTTTCCTTCTCAAATATATATCTACAATAGAGTGGGTGATAAAACTAATGTTAGTATCTAGCTAAGAAACATGTATCGGCAGTTCAATCTTAGCTAAATAACATTCAGGCAGCAAATTCGTAACTACCACCTAAGGGTGTTCTTTTAACCCTTCTTCCTCTAATTGCATTTGTGTCATACATATTTTCATACACATAATTTACCTCAACTTGTTTTTAGTTCCATAACATGCTTACAACAGTTCACAAGGTACAACACATGACGACTCCACACCACACATTATTAAGTAGTGTAACATTGTAACCCCTCTCCGATATTTCAACACCAACAATTCACAACCTTTCCCCACATTAAACAACCTGTTTTCAACACATTTACATACCCAAAAAACACCAAATCAATGGAGGACGTGGGACCATAGTTTCTGATTATCCTCCCACGAGTTCCTATCAAACTTACGCTTAAAATATCGTACTTAACCTTATGTCGATGGAAAATAAAGTTCTGGCCATAACATATTTCAATTATTGAAACTTACCCTTTTTAATTCAATTTATGCAAGAACTTCAATTCCTCTTCACACTTTAAACCAAACAAGAAGCCAAAAGTTACTTAATAATCAAGAGAAATGAGCAACACTTGAGAGAGAATATTCTTCCCTATACTCCTATTTAAGCATAAGTAACATGTTTTCCTTGTCTTTCAGGATAGAATTAAGCTAAATCTATAGGTATTATCACTCACCTTAGCCTGCAACAAGAAGGATCTCTTCAAGAAACCTATAGGAATTCTAAGACTGCTGCTCCTTAGCCTTTGAGAGAGAAAAGAAAGTGGGAGTTTAATCTGATTCTTTTGGTGTGTTAAAATGAATAAAATGTCCAGCTATCCTTGCCTTTTATAAGCCTTTTTTGGCCCTTAAAATAATCCCTTAACACCTCCTCGTTTTGCTTCATTTTCAGCCATTAAATGGCCAAGTAGGTGATGCAGCTCCTTAGTTATGTCAAGCTGCTCAAAGGGTCAAAGTAGGTGACACACCTACT
>JBCEWC010020989.1:0-10668 GCA_038996855.1 Solanum aculeatissimum | reverse complement strand
TGAATCAAGTCCCACATACCTTAATTTCACCAAAGAATTGCAAGGTCAAACTTGGTCAAGGTTGTCTTCCCCAAATTATTGAAGCTTTTTTCAATGGTGGCCAAGAGGATTTTAGAATTCCCAAAGTGAATGTAGGATACTTAGAATAGATGAATGAGGGTTTGGGGATTGATTTAGGGGTTTAGGAGACCTTAGGATACCTAAAAGGGGTTTGGAGAAATATTAAATCACGAAATTAATATTAATGAAACAAACTTTTCAATTCTAAGCAGAGTCATACGGAGGTGATACAGTGCCCGTCAAATGACTCACTGGTCGTTCAACTGCCCATCAAACCTCACTTAGCCAAATTTTCAACGCGAACTCTCGCAAGACTTTCTAGACCACTTGACAAGAGGATTCACGGACTGTGTGGCTTCACACAGGCTTTGTACTAGGACGGGGAGCCACCCGAGGCCCAGTAATAAACTCCCAAGCCAGGCCAAGCCACTAGAACACTTGACAGGACACCTCACAGACTGTCTACTGGCTCACGGACCGTGGGATGGTCCGTGGCCCAAATATTGTCTCATGGGGTGGTTCCTAGCCACCCCTAGCTCACTGGACCTTCACACAGCTCCCCACATGAACCATGAGAAGTTTCACGGACCGTGGTCCTTGCCTTGGCCTCTTTTCAGGGCCTATATCCAATGTCTTCCAAATTTTAGGCAGTCCCACTGTTTAGGCCATAACGTCCTCATACGAACTCCGAATTGAGTGAAACCAGTTGAGTTGCGAATATAAATCAAAGAGATTCAATTTGATATATATCATACCATACGGTTCAACCGACATCAAAAGTTATGTCCGTTTAAAGTCTAATGTCCAAACAACCTCTCTTGGCTACCAAATGATCCATTTTGCGTTCGGCCACTTAAACTTAAACCGTGGCCACCAAAACTCAACAATGACCAGTAATACATCATATAAGACCAACCATAAAGAGTGTTCGAAAAATTTTTGGTTGTTACAGACTGGAGCATCAACGTTTATTGGAGGAGGGGAAGGAGCCCCTGAGATTGTTAATGAGATCCCAACTTGATTTTAATCTTTGATTTTTAGAATTGGATTTCACATTAGTAATTTCTATTTTAGTGTTTCTTCGTTTTGAATTGAAAATAGATGAGTTGAGTAAATCAAAAATTCAAAGGAGGTTCATGGCCAAGGGGAAAGATGTCCGAGTAACAATGATTTTGGAATGTACTAGTTGTGTCCGAAACTCTAATTTTTGGCCTAATTCTTCTTCTAGTGATCAATTCAACCTCTGATAAAAATGATATACCTTGGTTATATTTCATCTCTTCAACAAGTTTAGTAATGAGCATAACGACCCTATTGTTCCGATGGAGAGAAGAACCTATGATTAGCTTTTCGGGGAATTTACAAACGAATAATTTATATTATGTCAATGACACCAAAGGGATATTAATTAAATGGAATTAGGATATGGATGGAATCTAATGAAATAGAGGCACTTTGAGATTCCCTCTGAAATGAGGCATGTAATCTGAAAAAATTTCGAGTTAGAGAAAGAGCTAACCGTCGCCAAAATGCAATAGTTTTTCTTATATATGATAGCACCCCCTCTCTCCTCCTTTTTCAAGTAGTTCAAGAGTGAAAGGGCCTAGTGAAATAAGGGAAATATATCTTTCAAAGATATTCTACCCATAAATACAGTTCTCGTATATGTATGACAATACCAGATTGGCGAGACAAGAGAGAAATCTTAGAAAGTAGGGGGTTATCTGCTAAAAACTATGGTAGAGCTACTTATGAATGTCTTCACGGTGGACATGATTTTACCAAAGATGATGAGAACGTGAATTCTGGCATTCAGAACAGAGGCGATTTTGTTCATGCTTCAGTCGATCTGCCTAATTCTACATAAAACCTTCTAGTTTTCCTTTTTCTTCATTAATACTAGAACCATTGAATTCATTTGATACTGATTCCTATCCCAAAAACGTATTTTCTCATCTTTGATTTTCTTCGTCTAGAAAGGGATTCCTTGTATAAGTGGAAAAATGCTCAAAAAATCCTTTCATTTCTCTTTGAAGGCTCTAAACGAGACAAATCCTATCAAACAAAAAGAAAGTAACAAAAATCATAAAAGAAGAAAAGTTCACAGAAGGTTGTGAAATAGTACGCCAACGGATTCCACTACATTCTTCATTGCAAAAATAAGTTCCTATCCCTGACTCGATTGAAAAGTACCAGAATACGAAGTGGATCAAAGAGGTACGAAGTGACTCGACCAACGTACATCTCTCCTGAGCTTGAGATTAGATTCCTACTAAGTGTGTAATTGTACCATTGTTACAAGATACTTTACTGAGAGTATTTGTTGTGCTTAAGAACATGGCATAAGCTAGTAGTTCTATCAGTCTCTATGAGATTTAGTGACCTAAGAATATAGAGAGACTCCTATTTAGGGTCTTTCTATTCTTGATTAGGTGGGATACCCACCATTCCTTCCTACACTTGTATGTATTGCTCTTGATCCAAATCCTGCAGTTGATGATTAACAGAGTTATGAGCGGTTTTAGAAAATAAAACCACTACAATTTTAGGGTGGTAAGGCTGAGTATTCTTATGAGTTTTTACTTTATGATATGATATGTTGAGGCCATGACCCTAGTTGATCCTCGAGGTGTCAAGTTTATTTTTCTTCAGTTTAGAGACATCGCTAAATGTAGTGAAGGAGGTATATAAGAGCTAGACTAGTTGGATCCCCTATATAGAGTAAGATGTATTATTAGGTGCTTTTTAGGATCATTTTATTCGCTAGAGTGTTTGAGAGGAGAGTCAGATGATTTTTGAGAGCTTCACCGAGGGTAGTATGTCAGTTTTTGAGTATAAGGCCCAATATTGTCAGTTGTTTCACCATGCCATATCCTTGATCCCTTCTAAGAGGACGTGAGTCTATAAATTTGTGAGAGGCTTTGTTTTTTCTATTAGATCTTATGTATTCAGAATAGCTTATGAGGGAGCCTCTTTTAAGACTATATATTATTAGTATTGCTAAGAAGGTAGAATTGATAATTCATGAGGATTTTTGGACCCCAAGAAGACCCGAGCTATTGGTCACTATTTAGGTACTTTTTCAGGATGTAGAGGGTTTCATTGAGGAGGTATTTCATCATAACATTAGGTCTAGTGCATGTATCCTTTCTAGTTTCAAAGGGTATTTTTAGTTTATCCAGTGTTTATAGGGCGACAGATTATGGTGGCTATAGTATTCCATTTGATTTTTCATAGTACTAACCCACATTGATGTGGTCATGTTATTGTTGTGGAGATCATATCCATATGATTAGACAGTGTTCTTTGAAGACTAATTTTAGCCTACATTGTACTTATTCAGCAGCCTCAGTCAAAGATCCAGTGCCTCTATTTAGAGGTTCAGTTATTCATACTAGGGGGAATGATAGAGCTCAGTCAGGTAGAGGTAGTCATTCTCATGGTATATGTGCTAGTGATTCATTAGTTTAGTAGGGTGGTAAAGGCACGGGTCAGTCGAGGAGGCCTAAGGTGAAGGCTTCTGATGCAATTATTATATTTTAGGTTTTCCTCAACCTAATCTGTGTTGTTTGATCCTGGTGATACTTATTCATGTGTGATACATTTTTCTCCTCTAGGTTTAAGTTCTTATGTGATTGTATGCTTGTACTTGTAGATGTTTTTACCCTAGTAGGAGATCCTTTTGTGGTGAATTGGGTGTATCGATCTTGTCTTGTGTATTTAGTGGGTTATGATACTTGAGTAAACATTATTATTCTTGATATCATAGATTTGATGTCATTTTGTGAATGGGTTGGCTTTCCTCATATCATGTTATTCTTTAATATTATGCTAAGATGATTACTTTAAATATGCCTAGTAGGACAAGGATTGAGTGGAAGAGTTTGTGTTGCTCTTATCCTAGCAAGTTTATCTCTTGTCAAGGCCAAGAAATTTATTGATAGAGGTTACTTATCCTATTTAGCTTTTATTCATGATACTAATGTTAATTCGTCTCCTATAGAGTCTATCTCTCAAGTTCATGAGTTAATGAATATATTTCCTACTGATCTTTTTGGAGTTCCTCTAGATAGAGACATTGACTTTCATATTAATGTTGAGCGATGCACTAAGCCCATTTCTTTTCCTTCTTATCATATGGCTCTTGCTAAATTGAAAGAACGAAAGGATCACCTATAGGATTTATTAAGTAAGGGGTTTATTTGACCTAGTGTACCTCGCTGGGGTGCTCTAGTTCTATTTGTGAAGAATATCAATGGGTCTATGAGGATGTACATCAACTATGGATAGTTAATCAAGGTAACTATCAAGAACAAATACCCTCTTCCGGGGATTAATGATTTAACTGACTAACTCCAGGGTACATTGGTGTTCTCTAAGGTTGATTTGATGTTCGAATATAATTAGTTGAGGATTAGGCCATCTGATATTCCTAAGACTACCTTTCAAATGAGATATCATCACTATGAGTTTCTAGTTATGTTGTTTAGGAAGATCGATGCACCTGCAACGTTCATTGAGTTAATGAATAAGGTGTTCCAACCTTATTTGTACTCTTGCATGATTGTATTTACTAATGATATCTTGATTTATTTCAAGATCGAGGACGATCATGTTATAAATTTGAGGATCATGCTAGAGGCTTAGGGAGGACATGTTTTATGCTAAGTTGTCTAAGTGTGAATTATGGATCAATTCTATAGCATATATTGGGCATGTGGTATCCAGGGGGAATCGAGGTTGATATAGTGAAGAATGAAGCTATTAGAGGGTAGAGTAAACCTACCTTTACTATAAAGATGCATAGCTTCGCAGATTTGGCCAGCTACTATCAATATTTTTTTAAAGATTTCTCTACCAGAATGGCTTTTTTAAATAGACTTACCAAGAAGAATATGGAATTTCATTGGTAGGATGAGTGTAAAGATATCTTCCAAAGCTCAAGGATTTGTTAACTATTGTACTTGTTTTGTCCTTGCCTGATAAGGGTGTTGATTTCACTAGTATTGCTATGCGTCGAGTGTTTGGTTAGGAGGTGTTCTGATATAAAATGGGAAGGTGATTGCCTATGCCTCAAGGTAATTCAAGACTCATGAGAAGAACTACCCTAACCATGAACTAGAGTTCACAGTTATTGCCTTTATTTTGATGTTGTGGCAACATTATTTGTATGGGATCTATTATAAGATATTTACGATCACCATAGGTTATGGTACATCTTTAATCAAAAGGACTTGAATTTGAGGCAAAAGAGGTGGATTGAGATTTTAAAGGATTATGATTTGACTATTCTACACCATTCGAGAAGAGCCAATGTAGTGGTCGATGCTTTGAGTAAAAAACTTCTAGTATGGGGAGTCTTGCGACTATCCGAGTTGAGGAGCGACCTTTTACTAGAGATTGGCCAATGGGTTAGTAAGATTGCAGCTTACTGATGAAGGTGGTATGCTTGCTTTCTTAGAGGCCCGCTCTTCTTTGATGGATCATATTTGTGAGCGGTAGTTTAAGGATGAGAAGTTATGTATCTTCCTAGACAAGGTGACTAGAGGTGAGGCCAAGGAGGCCATGCTTGATGCCGATGATGTTTTGAGGATTGGGAGCCAAATTTATGTACCAAAGGTGGTGACTTAATTAGAGTGATACTTGAGGAGGCTTATTATGCTAGATATTCCATCTACTTGGGGGCATCAAAGATGTATCAACACAGTTTGGTGGTGCAGTATAAAGAAGGATGTCACCAAATTTGTGTCCAAGTATTGGACATGCCAGTAATTAATTATGAGCACCAGAGGCCCAGGGGTGAGTTTCAAAGAATGTACATTCCTACTGGAAGAGGGATTGGATTACTTTGGACTTTTTGATGGGTTTACCCACTATCGTGGGTATTTATGACTCTATTTGGGTGATCTGGATTGTTTGACTAAGTTCGTTCATTTTATTCTGTTCAAGGTTAAGTATACGACAAAGAAGCTGGCTTTATTTTATATTGGTCTGATTGTTAGACTTCATGGAGTACCTATCTCTATTGTGTCTGATGGAGGTTCCTTCTTCATATCTTACTCTTAGAAGGACTTACAACATGGGTTAGGCACTCGATTATATTTGAGTACGAAATTTCAACCTCAAATAGACGGGTAGTCTGAGAGGACTATTTAGGTTCTAAAGGATATGCTCTGAACATGTGTTGTTGAATTTGATGCTAGGTTGTACTAGCATTTTCCCTTGGTGCAGTTTTATTATAATAATAGTTATCATTTCAGTATCTAGATGGCTTCTTTTTAGGCCTTGTATTGCTAGAGATGTAGATCACCCATAGGCTAGTTTGATTCAATATGGTGGATAGCCTCAATACTAATTTGCTTAGAGATGCCATGGAGCAGGTTCATTTGATTAAGAGTCGGTTGCTTACAACCTAGATTTGTAAGAAGAGTTATGCGGATAGACGAGTTCGATCCATAGAGTTCATGGAGGGTGAACAGGTATGGTTGAGAATTTCGCTCATGAAGGGTGTCATGAGGTTTGGGAAGAAAGGAATGCTCAACTCTAGCTATATTTTCCCTTTTTAAGATTCTAATGAGAGTGGGAGATGTGTCTTATAGACTTGCATTTCTACCTAGTCTATCTTCTATCCATATGGTGTTTCATATCTTGATGCTACGAATTTATATTTTGGATGAGTCTCATGTAATTTATCTTGATTCGATAGAGTTCGGTCCAGATTTAACTTATAAGGAAGAGCCTGCAACCATTTTAGTTAGGCAAGTTAGAACATCGAGGACCAAGGAGATAGCTTCAGTAAAAGATCAATTCCAACATCACTACATGGGCGACAGAGTCTGATATGCAGATCCACTTCCCTCATGTTTTTGAGACTTCCGGTATGTCCTTTGATTTATGTTCGAGGACGAACATTTTTTTTGTGGTGGATGATGTAATCTCCCTAAAGGTAATTTTTTATTTTTTTTATAAAATTTCCATTTTACCCTTCCTGACAATGGTTTCGATTCATATTTGATTGGTTTAATAAATTGGTCTTCAAAAATCTTGTATAAAGTCAAATATGTGCTCAAGAATTGATTTTCGAAGGCTTTTGCCTAATTTTGCAATTTTGAATCATTCAAACATTTGAGTCACGAAATGAAATTTCATCAATTTTATTGGTTCTAGAATGTGAAAATTTATCTAGGTGGGTTACCAAAATTAGATTGGAAGTTGTTAAGTGAAATTTAGGCCCGAAGTTGGAAATTGAGTTAAAGTTTTACTTAGGTTTGACTTTGGTTAACATTTTTGAGTGTCGGTGATCAAATTGGGTTTTTGATGATTTCATTGGTTCAAGGAGGTAATTTTAGTGCTAGAACTAGCTACGTAATAATTTTTGGGGATTTTGGTAGTGTTTCAGTATTTCAAGTGGCCTAAGATAGTTTAGTTTTGCGCCTTATTTAATTTTAGGTTAAGAAGGTCTCACATTTGATTTTTGACGATTCCAGTTGAGTCCAAAATTTCAATTTGAGTAGAATTGCATATGTGATTTGTTTGTACAAAATTTCAAATGAATTCTGAAGGTTGATTTTGAGCTTCTATTGAATCATGAAAAATTGTTGTGTTCTAGTACCTCAGGCCTTGCTTTAGCGATAGCTTGGTCGCAAAAGTGACCTTCGTTAGGTCGATTTTGCAGCAAAGCACTCTGTATTAGTGGGTGTCATTTTAGCGAAATCAGAGACAAAGTTTTCAAGCCTTCATCACAAGATTTAGGCATATTTCCAATTTTTGAACTTTGAGAGATCGACTTAGATGATTTTTACTTGATTTGTCGAAGAGATTTCACTGAAAAAGGTATTTTCAATTTTCGTCTTTATTACTCATTGTTATTTCTTGATTTTAGCATAAAAAATTGGAATTTCAATTGAGAAAATTGGAGATTTTTTTTGGACTTTAGCTCTATTTTAAAAATTGGTTTCACCAATAGATTTTTAATTACTAGAGGAGCATCTTCATCTAGAATTTTTCAGATTTTTGCCTCAAATTTTGGTAGTGAATTTTTGGACCATTTAACCCTTTTTGCAAATTTGCTTGATTTTGGTGTCATTATTCTTTAAATGTGATTGTGAACCTATTCTTGACTAAATTGTGGCATGTTGGATTCAATTCGGAAGGGAAAGACACTCATGTTGGATTGAGTTTTTTGCTAATTCATGCCAAGTGAATTTCTAAACTTTCTTGAGTTTAATCATACTTGGCATTTTTCTTTCCTTGCATATTTCAGAATTAGTGAAATGTTTTAGCGAATATGATGGAGAAATAAGGATGTTGATATGATAATATGTATAAATTGACTCTTGAATTGGTGCATTGTTTTAATAATAATAATTCTTGAGTTGATAATGTGGATTAAGCTTGTAATTCTCGATTGTTGAAAGTGAAAATTATTTATATTGATCAAATTGTTGAGCATTGACTAATGATTTATATGGAAATGTCTATTGAAGTACTCCAAATATGATGTTGGGCTAGTTTGTATACTCTAGCATTTGTTGAAGTGGTTGAAATGAATACTAGTGAAATGTTGATTAAATAAGGAGTAGTTCTAAGCTATGATGATAAAGTAGTTATTGAGAACTTGAGCGATGATATGATGTAATGTAATGACCCAAAAATTTTTGAACTTCATAATGGTTGGTCAAGGTTAGTGTTAAACTGGTCCTGGTTGAATTTTGGTAGCCATGAGTTGTATTTAAGTGGCCGGATTCAAAAAGGGTCGTTTAGTGGAGTAGTAAGGCTGGGTTGGATAGTGTACTGTGAAAAGCCATATATTTTGGTACGGGATGAACTATGTGGGATTCTATATATCATATCAAAATTATTTGAATTATCTTCGCAACGGAACTGGTTTCACTCAATTCAGAGTTTGTATATGAAAGTTATGGCCCTTGTAGTTTGACTGCCCGTAATTGGAAGTACGTTGGGAAAAGGTTCTGGAATGGAGTCTAAGGGCTAGACCACGGACCGTTTGGTAGTCCACGGTTCGTGTGGGTGCTCGTGGTTTGGTCCAGTGTGCTCCTAAGGGTTGGGGGCCAGGCCATTGACTAAGTGTGGTTTCACGGATCACTTCACGGTTCGTGTGACCCTTCACAACCCGTGATGGCTCCCGTGAAGTGATCTAAAGAGTTGGCCAAGGTTTGGGGCTGGATTCCAGACCAAGTGATGCTCCACAGACTAGTACACAGTCCGTCTGCAGCTACACGGTCCGTGAGGCACCTCGTGAAGTGATCCAGAAAGTCCCCCGAGAGTTCAAGCCGAAGCCGAGGCCAAGTGTAGTCCCACGGACAGGTTCACGGACCGTGAACCTATAGACGGCCACTGAAGGCCTTCCGTGAAGCACTGTGTTCAGTGATTTGGTCCGTTTCATTAATGGTGAATTCATAATTTAATTAGATCCCATGCCCTTTTTAGGCTTTCTAAGGTCTTCTAACTACCCTAAATCAACCCTAATTCTCTTTCATCCATTTTAGCACTCTCCAATTCTCTCCAAAATTCTTTCAATCCTCTTGACCTCCATTGATGAAAGCTTGAAGAAATTTGGGAAAATTCATCTTTCTTGGAATTCCATTCAACTCTCTTAATTAAACTCAAGGTATGTGGGTTTTATTCATGGATTTCCTTTCATCCATGAAGACCCAAGAACCCTCCTCTTTAATTTATGAATTTAAGCTTCCTTTAATTATAGGTTCTTTAATTCTTGATAAATTTCATTGCATTGAGTTGTGGGCTGTAGAAATTATGTGATTTAATGATGATTCAAGTTTGAATTTTAGGAAACGCATGCAAGTTCTTGAAGGATCAATGTACATGTCCCTTTAATGGTTTAATATGGATGGTTAAATTGCATTATGTTTTGAATTGGGATTTTATCATGGATTATGTTAAATTATCTATTGAATTGTGGTTAAAGTTTGAATTCTCCATTACCTATGCACTTGATCTCTCATTCATGGAATATGCATTGAAGAATGGTTACGATGAAACTCTTGTTAAGGGCATGACCCTCTTTTTATGATATGATATGTTAAGGCTTTTGATCACATAGTCTCTTGTTATGGCTCATTGAGCATTTTGGGTGCTTGCACCACTTTGAATGTTTTGAAGGCATGATATGATTAGCTATGTAGATGAGCTACTTTTATTGCATTGATATGGAATGGTTTTGGAAATTCTTGTGGGCTTTTTAGCGTAAGTATGGATATGGATTTGATCATGTTTTGGTTTGGCTAATGGTGCATGGTTTTGAAAAGAATCTCAACTCTCCATTTTGAAAGGCTTGCATAGATATATAGATATGTATTTCCGTGGGATGAGGCTTTGTACCGAGGGATTAGATTTGGGGTGGACTATCTCCAAGGGTCCATACTCCTTTCCGTCAAACCATCTGCCAACATGGGATTTCTCCCTAGATGGGATGACTTGTTTGTTTCCCCTTGTGGAAGGGTGATTAGGGACCTACCTTGCAAGTAGTCTGGATCCAAGTAGTAGCTCACTCGGGTCTCCTCCGGTGTCGGTTGAGGTCACATCCCCGCTATGATATGATCTTAGGTTGCATTTCATGCATCATGG
>JBCEWC010020988.1:0-10668 GCA_038996855.1 Solanum aculeatissimum | reverse complement strand
TTGGATAAAATCTCACTCTTGTACGTTTAACTTGTATGTTGGATATTTGGCTTCGTAATATGATGTTATTCCCATTTTATTCATGACTATGTTTTCATATCATGGTAATGGCTTATGTCTCCATGTTATTATAATGACTTGAGCGTTTAGCATGATGTGTGATTAAGTGCTATGTGCAAGCATGCTTGTCCCTTTCCCTTATTGTCCCTGTAGCTTGAGTGTCAAGTCCCTAAATGCTTAGAGCCTATGTGCTACATGCTTTAGCTTCCGTGTTTCCGAACCGATGATAAGTGTAATGATGCTATGATGTCTTGATCGAGGGTCTTTGGGTCGTCTTTAACCATGTCACATCTAGGCCCCTCTTTCCAGGTCGTGATAGGTGTGCTCCCATATTGTTTGTAAAAAAGAAAGATAGTTCAGTTTGGAAGTATGTGGACTATAGATAATTGAATAAAGTGACTATGAAAAACAAGTATCCACTTCCAAGGATAGATAACCTATTTGATAAATTACAAGGTGTAAGATACGTTTCTAAGATTGATCATCGGTTTGGATATCACGAATTGAGGATGAAGGAAGATATCATTTAGAACTCGGCATGGTCACTTTGAATTTTTTTCTATGTCATTTGGGCTAACAAATGCCCCTATCGCTTTTATTGATTTGATTAACAAGATCTTCAAACCGTATTTGGACATGTTTGTAGTGGTGTTGACTGATTATATATTGGTGTATTCAAAGGATTTGAAAGAGCATGAAGATCATTTGAGGATTATGTTTCGGAGATTGAGAGATAGATAACTCTTTGCCAAGTTTAGCAAGTGTAAATATTTGCTAAGAGAGGTGGCTTTCCTTAGTCATATTATTTTCGGTGATGGTATTAGAGTTGATCCAATGAAGATATAAGTTCTAAAGAATTCTCCTGGACCATTGTCTCCATCCGATATTAGAAGCTTTCTTCATTTTGTTGGATACTATAGAAGGTTTGTTGAGGGATTTTCCTCCATTGCTTCCCCGTTGACAAAGTTGACACAAAAGAAGGCAATATTCCAATGGTCAGATGAATGTTAAAAGATCATTGAAATGTTGAAGGACTGTGTTACTTCAGCCTCTATTTTGACATTTCCCGAAGGTTCAAATAATTTTGTTGTGTAATGTGATCCCTCACATATAGGCTTCAGTTGTGTTTTGATGCAACATACAAAGGTTATTGCCTATGGTTTAAGGAAACTAAAAGTGCATGAAAAATACCATCTGACGCATGATCTTGAGTTGGTGGTTGTTGTGTTTGTATTGGAAATTTTGTGACACTACCTCTATAAGGTACATGTTGATATATTCACTTACCACAAAAGTTTTCAAATGTGTTTAGCCAAAGGTATTTTAAACTAAGGCAAAGAATGTGGTTGCAATTATTGAAGTATTATTA
This sequence comes from Solanum aculeatissimum, assembly GCA_038996855.1. Lineage (NCBI taxonomy): Eukaryota > Viridiplantae > Streptophyta > Magnoliopsida > Solanales > Solanaceae > Solanum > Solanum aculeatissimum. The sequence goes on along the minus strand of JBCEWC010020988.1, from coordinate 9,239 downwards.
CATGAGTGTGATTCACCACCTCATCAAGGCTAATGTTGTTGCTGACGCATTGAGTAGAATGTCTATGGGCAGCATGAAACAAGTTGAGAGTGGAAATAAAAGGTTGGTCAAAGAATTGCACCGTTTGTCTTATTTGGGTGTGAAAGTGTGTCTCTTGAGCGATGATGGAGAGTTTGTACTTTATAGGGCGAAATCATCATTAATGGAGAAAATTAAAGCAAAACAAGACATAAATCCTACCTTTATTGAATTGAAGAAGTTGGTGATGGATAAAAAGGTGTATGTTTTCTCACAAGGGGGAGATGGAGTATTGCGTTATCAAGGGTGATTGTGTGTACATAATGTTGATGGAATAAGGGAGAAAATACTTGATGAAGCTCATATTCCAAGTATTCTATTCAACCGGGATCCATAAAGATATATAGAGATTTGAGGGAAATATATTGGTGGAATGGAATGAAGAAAAACATAGCAAGGTCTATGCTAAAATTTACAAATTGTCAACAAGTGAAGGTAGAAGATCAAAGACACGGTGGTTTGACTCAAGATATTGAGATACCAACATTGAAATAGGATAGAGTGAATATGGATTTCCTTATAGATTGCCAAGGACTAGAAAGCAATTTGACTCAATATGGGTAGTTATGGCTAGAATGACAAAAATAACCCATTTTTTGCCGATAAAGACCTCTTATGGTGTTGAGTACTATGCTAGAGTTTATATTATGGAATTGGTGAAGTTGTGTGGGGTACCATTTTCCATTATATTGGATAGAGGTGTTCAATTTACTTATCATTTTTGCAAGACATTCCAAAAGGGCCTTGGTATGAAAGTGAAGTTAGGTATTGCATTTCATCCTCAAATGGATACACAAGACGAAAAAACAATACAAACATTGGAGGATATGTTGAGAGCTTGCGTGCTTGATTTTAAAGGAAGTTAGAATGATCACCTATCTCTTGTTGAATTTTCTCATAATAATAGTTTTCATTCAAGCATTAGCATGCCTCCGTTTGACGCATTTTATGGTAGGCGGTATAGGTCACCGATGGGATGGTTTGAACTACGAGAAATGTCCTTAATAGGACCAAATGTAGTGCTTGATGTAATGGACAATGTATTTGAAGGTTTCTCCAATGAAGGGAGTGATGCATTTTTCCAAGAAAGGTAAATTGATTCCCAGGTATGTGGGACCTTATGAGATAGTAAAGAAGGTTGGGAAGGTAGCTTATTCATATGACTTGCCTTTGGAATTAGCTATTATTAATCCGGTGTTTCATGTTTCTATGCTATGATGAAACAATACCCTTACCTCTTTCCTTTTATTCAAGACTAAGGTACTCAAGGTGACCCACTACATCAAAATTCTCAGAATGCATATCTCTTATTATGTTTCATGAATTCATGATCATGAAACTAATTTTGAATGATTTAATGCATAAGTTTAATGATTTTATAAAAATGATGATTAAGTAGCATTTTTGCAATTATGCTATGATAATAACTATGTTCCTACTTTTTTCAATCGTAATTCCATCTCATTTGAGAAAGAATGATTCCAAGGGGGACATAATATAACACCCCACATGTTTTTAGGCATGGAAAACTGAAGCATAGAAAATTTTCTAATGGCCCGATTTACAAGCCATTTTACAGCCCGTATAAGCATTTATGACTTGTAGGTGTTATTGTGTGAAGGGTCCAAGTTAAAATGAAGAATTGAAGAATTACGGGAAATTTACTTACTTGTTAACAGATGAGCCTTAAAATAACTTACAACCTAAAACGTTGGTCTCATAGGAAGAGGCCCTAGGGAACAAAAATTAGCTTATGTTTGGGGGTATATTATAGAAGGGCTAATGACCTTTATGTTTTTCGACGGGTCCTCTATGTATTTGTAACTCAGAAGCTGCAACTTGAAAATCTTGATTTTCATGACACCCTAACCTACGAGGCAAGCTACGAGTCGTACATTCATCCATGGACTGTAAAAATGGGTTTTGTGGACGGCTTTAACAGTTTTTAATGAAGGATATTTTTTAATTTTCCAATCCACCTATATCCTAAACTATTTAGTTTTTGATATTCTAATTACCCTAACAAACCCAACTCCTAGTAAGTATCTTTCCTAACTCATTCAAAGTTTTCAATTCCCAAAAATTCTATCAAGGTTTTTCAATAATTCTTTCTCTAAGTCAAAGGTTACATTGAAGTTAAGATTGAAGGATTGATCAAGGATTTTCCAGATTTTCTTCTCAAATTCTAAGGATTCTGCTTGAGGTATGTAGGGCTTCATTCATGGATTAGTTTCATCCATGAAGCCAATTCCAAAATCTCTTATTAATAGAATTTAATGATGATTTCTTATGGGATTTTTAGCCATGATTCCTAATACATGGATTATCACTACTATACGATGATTAGGATTAATTAAACATAATGAATTTCATGATGTTTATGATTTTCAAGAAAAAGTATATGATTTCAAAGTATGCATTATTAGGGCTCAATGATCTAATGTGGATTCCTTTGTTAACGATCTAATTCAATTTTAACAACATATTTTCTCTATGAATCCCTCTCAGTCACATGATTTTAACTAAAATACTCATGGACCCACTCTTAGCCCTAATCTACCATGATAAAGTTATGGATTTATATGTTATGATCTTAAGCATGAAAAACATGTCTTAATGATGATGGTAATGGTCTTATGAAATAATGATGTTATGAAAGCTATGATTATACTATGATAAATAGGGTGATGAAAACCCTAATGTGTTATGATACTGGTAAGGTGGGAATGTCTACCCACACTATGATGAAAAGATTTATCAATCGATTATTCTTATGGCATGATGTTTATATGAAATCTAAGATGACTATTTATGAAAGTATGAAAGCATGGTTTTAATGAAGTATGAACTATGTTGAATTCTAAGTGTATGCATGATTTATGTATTCCATGGGATATGACTTAGCACCAAGAGGGCTTTGGTAGATACCGTAGTCCCATAACTCTACACCACCATAGGAATGATGTTCATATTTTATTCCTTAATGGAGTGTTTTGGATCCAATTAGGTATAAATAATGGACACTTACTGTGCTAAGATAGAGCCTAAAGGCTGGGGTCAAATGATAGTTCTCACTATTCTAGGATAAAACCTATAGAGTGAGGATCGACTTTACCTCGGTAAAGATACTCCTCTTAGCTTGATGTAGAGTGAACACCAAGATTCCATGTGATAGTATGCATAGTCTTGTATGTCAGTTATGGTCCTATTCCCACACATGTACATTATAGTTATGTATGAATTTATGATGCTTCTTCTCATGATTTTTTTTAAATAACATACTCATACATATTGTGTCCTCTTTCTACTATTTACAATTTTGCATATTAATATTATTATGATGCCCTTTGAATTATGGCATACCTACATACTTAGCACATTTGATGTGCCAACATATACTTCTTTACCTATACGATCTAACCCTGTAGGGGTGAACCACGAGGGGATTATTTGGTGTTAAGGTTGGAATTTAGATTTCTTAGGCTTGGAGATTAGAGCGGTGAGTTCCCATGCGTTGGGGAGTAACCTTATGATATTTTTTTTAATGTTGAGACTTTTGTGGTCTCCTTATTTTTTATGTACATCTTGAGGGTGAGCTACACGACTATGTGTTTTTTTTAATGTTGAGACTTTAGTAGTTTCCTCTTTTGCAATTCCATGTTTACATAAAGTTGTGCTTTTTATTTTCTCTTTTATGCCCTTACTTTACCTTATGAATGTTTATGATGTGAACACGAGGCTTGGATGGAAGCCTTTGGTTGACACATTTTCTATACACGGCTAGGCCCTAGTCTTGGGTTATGACAAGTAAGTTGACTCAAAAGAAGGAAAATTTCATATGGTCAATTGAGTGTAAGAAAAGCTTTCAAACTTTGAAGGATTGGCTTACATCTGCTCCTGTGTTGACTCTGCTGGATGGTTTGGATGGGTTTGTGGTGAATTGTGATGCAACTCAAATTTATTTAGGTTATATGATTATGTAACATGGTAATGTGATAGCTTATACCTCTAGACATTTTAAGGTGTATGAACAAAATTATCCAACCCACAACCTTGAATTAGTAATTTTATGGGGTTTCCTTTGAAGATTTGGCGGTATTATCTATATAGTGTTTATGTTGATGTATTCACGGATCAGAAGAGCTTGAAATATGTGTTCATTCAATGGGATCTTCACTGGATGCAAAAGATATGGTTGGATGTTCTTTAGAATTATGACATCAGTGTTCGATAAAATCCTTGTAGGGTGAATGTTATAGCCAATACTCTTAGTAGACTATACATGGGTAGTGTTGTAACGACCTGACAATTTTCAAAAACGCCTTATGGTTGGTCTTTTATGATGTTATACATGTCATGGATGAGTTTTGGTAGCCACGCGTTGAGTTTAAGTGGCCGAACGCAAAACGGTTCATCTGGTGGCCTAGCGAGGCCGTTTGAACAGTGAACTTTGAGGTAGCATAACTTTTGATGACGGTTTAACAGTGTGGGATGCTAAATATCAAATTAAATCTCTTTGAGTTAGCTTCGCAACGCAAGCCACACGGGCCGTGAATCCCCTCGTCAAGTGGTCTAGAAAATCCTTCGAGAGTTTGCGTTGAAGTTTTTGTTAAGTCAAGGTTCAACGCAAGTCTGTTTGGGTCACTCTGCTTGACAGTTAAAAGGCTATTTCATTAAAGGTAATTTTGTAATTTAATTAATCCCTAAACCCTTTTTAGGTATCCTAAAGTCCCCTAAACTCCTAAATCAAGACCCAAACCCTTATTCATCCATTCTAAGCCTCCTCTATACACTTTGAAGAATCCTAAATTGCTCTTGACCTCCATTGTTGAAGCTTCAATAAATTTGGGGAAGACGACCTTGCTCACTTGAATCTTCATATACTTTGGATATTGTAAGGTATGTTGGATTTGATTAAAGGATTTTCTTTCATCCTTGAAGACCCAAGAACCCTAACCTTTAAATTATGATTCTAAGCTTCTTCAAGTTATGGGTTCTTCAATTATTGATGTAGTTTATCGTTGGGAATTATGTGTTGTAGTTTTAAGGTGATTTAAACATGTTTTAAGCTTGAATTTTATGAATGTTCATGGAAACATTTGATGAATCAAATTGCATGTCCCTTTTATGATTTAATTATGCATGGCTAAAATGCATTAAGGTTTATTTATGGATTTTCACATGATTTATGATGTGTTACCTTTCAAATTGTGAAATTCAGTTTGAATTCCATTGCCCATGATCTTGATCCTCATTCATAGCATATGCATGGATTATTGTTATGATGAAACTCTTCATGAAACTCATGTTTGGAATGTAATGTTAAGACTTGTGATCACATAGTCCCTTGCCATGGCTCTTTGAGCATATTGGGTGCTTGCACCATATTGGCATTTTTTGAATGTTTGATATAATAAGGTATGTAGATGATCTACTCTTAATACATTGACATGGAATAATCATGAAAACGATTTTGTAAACTCTTGATGGCCCTCGGCTTATGCATGATCATGATTTGAACAATGGTTTAAATTTGACTAATGATGCATGATTTGAAAGTGAATGTAATTCTTCTGATTTGAAGTTGCATATATATATATATATATGTATTCTCCTGGATGAGACTTAGAATCGAGGGATTGCCGTAGTAAGTAGGCTATCCCCAAGGTCCCCACCCTTTCTGTTAAACCATATGCCACCATGGGTTATCTCCCTAGATAGGGAGTTGCATGTCATATCTATCCCTTTTTTCAAGGGTGTTTAGGGTACTACTTGGCAAGTAGTCCGTATCCGGGTAGTGGGTCAGGGTCACTCGGGTCTTCCATGTTGTCGGTTGAGATTACATCCCCGCTATATTTTGAACATAGGATTGCATTTCATGCATCATAGCATCTTATTATATTACTCTTTGGCTACGTGTATTTCTTTCGTACCACTTGTCCCCTTGTCATGTTGCTTGGTCATACTATATTATCATATGCATTGCATGCCCGCACACTTAGTGCTTAATTGTGCTAATCCATATTCTTTTTCTGCATGTTCTAACCATGTAGGGACCGAAGATGATATCTACATTCTATCGGACGACGCTTGACTCTTGATCAAAGACTTTGCTAGTGGTGAGCCCTTTTGTTGAAGGGAAATAGCCACTATCTATCGACCTATTTTATTTTATGTTATTTACATTCTTATGTCTTGAGGGTGAACCTCAAACTTGTCGAGGCCCCACTCATTCATGTAGAGGCTTGTTGGATTATTCTAGACTCTTGTATGATGACTTATTATGTAAAACATTTGGTTATATAATACTATGCTATTTAGGTTTGATTATGAAAATTCTCTCTTATTATGCTCATGATATGAATGATGGGAATTGTGATTGACTATGTGCTTATGTGGAATGTCCCATAATCCCAGTGTGCCCCCATAGTGGAATCCTATTCACCCGTTCCCTTAGAGATTATTGGTAGGTGTTATGAGTATACATGCTTGTCCCATTCCCGATATGGTCCCCATAGCTTGATTCCCAAATCCAAAATCCTTTAGAGCTTACGTGTTGTGTGTTTAGCTACTGCGTTTTTGAACCGATGATGTTGTAATGATGCTACGATAGCTTGATCAAGGGCCTTCGGGTTCTCCTTCGCCATCTCACATCTAGGCCCTCTATCCGGGTCATGACAAAGATGGTATCAGAGCCTTAGATTTGTAATGATCGTCAGAGTCCAACACGCCGCATCGATTAAAGTCTTGTTCATGGGTGTGATGCGCGCCATGTCTATAAACAAGAGGCTATGACGAAATTTCTAGGAATTGTCTCATTTCATTTCTTCCTTGTGTCGTTCCATGATATTTTGCGATGACTCTCTCTAAATTATGGTATTTGTCGTTCTTTCAAAAAATGCCTCAAAAAAGAGCTCCCCTTCCCTGTCCAGCTCTGGAAGTTGAGGAAATGGCTCCACGGGCACCGGTTGAGGAACAGGTTTCCCATGCCGAGTTTCGCAATGTTGTATCTATGTTTGCCTAAGCTGTGGCCAACCAAGCTCGGCCTATCAACCCCGCTAATGTCACTACTCTAGCTTCAAGAGTGAGGGACTTTACTCGTATGAACCCTCCAGAGTTGTATGGTTCTAAGGCCGATGAGGATGCACAAGAGTGTATGGATGAGCTCACTACGGTGTTGTCAATTATGGGGGTGAGTTCAGAGGAAAAGGCGGAGTTGGCGGCCTACCAACTCAAGGATAAAGCACAAGTATGGTATGGTCAATAGTTTATAGAGAGGGTGTTGGATGTGAAGGTTAGATGGGAAGAATTCAAAGTGGCTTTTCTTGATCGGTTCTTCCCACTTGAGCTTAGGGAAGCTAAGATGATCGAATTTATCAATATTCGTCAAGGCTCTATGACCGTGAAGGAATATGCCCTCAAGTTCACCAAACTCTCCAAGTATGCTCCTACACTTATATGGAATCCCCATGCAAGAATGCACAGGTTCATATCAGGTGTTTCAGATTTGGTTGTGAAAGAGTGTCGGATGGCTATGCTTATTAAGGAGATGGATATTTCAAGGCTCATGACCTATGCCAAACAAATTGAGGGTGAAAAGTTGAAAGAGAGAAGGGTGAATGAGGCGAAGAGGGCCCGACTTGATGGTGGGTTCTCGAATATCAAGGGTGGTGGATTTGGCCGTTTTCAACAAGGCCAAGGTTCTAATGTGAAAGTTCCTACTAAGGTGCCTCCTCCTAAGGTATAAGTTGTGGATGGTCCTCGGGTTCCTCGTTATGCTCATTGTGGTCGTAATAATTTGGGGGTATCTAGACAAGTCACAGGTGCTTTCTTTGGGTGTGGTAGCTTGGAGCACAAGAATTAAAATTGCCCAAAGAATGGAAAAAAGGACCAATTTACTCCTGGTGGTCAAGGGCCACCAAAGGCTCCAGTTGGAGGTGCTCCAAGGAACAACCGATTTTATGCTCTTCAAGTTCGCCAAGAAGTGGAGGAAGCTTCGAATGTCATCACGGGTATGTTAAAAAACTTTAACCTTGATGCATATGCTTTACTTGATTTGGGTGACAATTTATCTTTCGTGACTCCCTTGTTGGCTACTAAATTTTGTGTGAGTTCCGAAACTTTGAGTGAACCTTATTCTGTGTATACTCCAGTGGGTGATTCCATTGTGGCCCAGAAGGTGTATAGGGGTTGTCCCGTGTCCGTATTGCATATGGTATTTCTTGGTGATCTTGTAGAACTTGAAATGTATGATTTTGATGTCATTCTTAGGATGAATTGGTTGCATGCATCATATGCTTCTATTGATTGTAGAACTAGGCAGGTTAAGTTTCAAGTTCTTAATGAACCGGTGTTAGAGTGGAAGGGTGGCCATTTTGTAATTACGGGTAGGTTTATTTTGCTATCTTAAGGCCCAGAGGATGATTGGGAAAGGATGTGTCTATCACATTATTCGGGTGAGAGATGTAGAAGGTGAATCCCCTAGGCTTGAATCGGATCCGGTGGTGAAAGAGTTCCCCGATGTGTTTTCGGATGATTTTCCTAGCATCCCTCCCGATAGAGCGGTGGAATTTGGTATAGACCTTCTCCCGGATACTCAACCCAATTCCATTCCCCTGTATCATATGGCTCCGGCGGAGTTAAAGGAATTGAAAGACCTATTGAAGGATTTGTTGGAAAAAGGGAATATTTGGCCTAGCATTTCACCTTGGGGTGCCCCAGTGTTGTTTGTGAGGAAGAAGGATAGGACTCTTCGGATGTGTATAAACTATAGGCAATAGAACAAGGTGACCATTGAGAATAGGTACCCATTGCCTATGATTGATGATTTGTTTGACCAACTTAAAGGGGTTACTCACTTTTCCAAAATATATCGCCGTTTGGGGTATCATCAATTGAAGGTGAGGGAGTGTGATATTCCCAAGATGGCCTTTCAAACTCGTTATGGTCATTTTGAATTAGTGGTGACATCGTTTGGGTTGACTAATGCTCTGGCTGTGTTCAAAGATCTTATGAATCGGGTATTCAAGCCTAATCTTGATAGTTTTGTGGTGGTCTGTATTGATGATATTTTGGTTTACTCCCGTAGTGAACAAGAGCATATGGGTCATTTGAGATTGGCTCTCCAAACATTGAGGGAAAAGAAGTTGTATGCCAAATTT
>JBCEWC010020987.1:0-10668 GCA_038996855.1 Solanum aculeatissimum | reverse complement strand
ATATAGTATTATAAATAGGGTCTCAATGTAATACTGTAGACAACAATTCAATAATATTTTCTCCCATATTTTTCACAACTGTCATGAGAAGACTCATATTTTTATGTAATTGCGTCAGATAAATATATATATACAGAAGTAGAACCAATCATCATGTCAGCACTGCCCTGTCACATTAGCTTAAGTGTCGTCCTCGTGATGTAGAAACTTCTTTTTCTACTGTTACCACAGTTAACCACTTAAAATTGGTTCTAGCAACCTTATGCAATTAAAGTAATGTCATATTCATCTAAGACGACTCAAGGAACCTAAATAAGAACCACTACTCGCAGATTAATTCGGTCTAGCTATTTTATCGTGTTCTTTTTCCAATCTCCCAACTTAGAGTAAATAAGTGCAGCACATAAGAAAACAAATTTTATCTCCCATCCTATCAGTCTAAGTTCCTTCATTTCACTCAAATGTAACTTCAAGACAGTTCACTGAAAATGAAATTTCATCTGGATAAAAATGTTTCAGGACATCTGACATCGGGATTAAGGTCAGGATTGCTTAGTCAAATCTGCACTGTCATTTTATAACTACTATAAAATTATACCTCCTATGGCTATTCACACTCCATGTTTCCTTTGTTTTCTCTTAAGATTGTTCAGTCAGAGTTAACCTTCTGTGGCATATGAAGAAGACAATGCCAACAGTGATTAAAGGGTAAGGGTATCGCTTTTTTTTCCAAGCTTCTTACATCTATAAAGAGGAACAGACATTTCATGCAACAATAGATTCAAATCCACTCTTTTGTGTTCCATCCAACAAAATTTGGACCTTCCTTTTAGGTAACAACAAATGCAAGAATCCACTTTTACTAAGTTGAATCTTAAATGCAGAAAAAGATGAAAAGAGTAGTGAATACACTGGTCAACTTTTAGCTTATCTAAGGCAAATGAAGCCAACTATCAAAATCAACCAACTATTACCCCAATCCCAAAAACATTTGGGTCCGCTAATGTCTATAGGATTCATGATAATATGACTATTTTTATGCTGATCATTAACCTACTGCAACCTCCTTCCTTTATCAGGATTAGACCGACTATGCAAAGGGCACATGGGTAAGTTGAACTGAAAACTAACAAACTCCCATTAGAGGTTCAAGAAGCATATGGTATGCGCTATTCATATTATTTCTGCTCGACCGGTACCAAGAACTCCATTTTCACCAAATTTTGGGACTGGGTGCTTAACAGCCCCTACTTTCACATTAAAATTTCACAGGTTCAATTTAAGTTGGACAGGAATGCAGATTATCCTTCTCTAGTATGCTCTGCCTAAAGCTCCATCCATATTTTCTTTTTGACTGGAAGGAGTGTATTGTAGAATATAAAGGACGACATATATTCTGTGACAAGATCCAAAACTACTATCTTTTTTATGCCAGGAAACTATTGAAAAAAGAAACCCTCAAAAGATAAAGCATTGACGGACAGATACATACCATGGCCTTGATACGTGAGACTTCAAATATTGAATATATAAAATGCCAGTCCAAAGAGATAAGGCTGTTTCCGAGCAAATATACCACCTGTTATACTAGGAAAGGTAAATAACTATAGCAAAGATCAATAACTTAAACCTTGAGAAACAAAAGATAAACATTAATTTCCAATAGAATAAAAACACCATATGCACATGCAATATAAACTAACAGCTACAAAAAAGACCAACTAATGGCTATAGCCAGTTGAAAGCTCAGAAATCAAGTGTAGTTGCATGTCATAGAATATAGACCCATATGCCTATTGCTTTGGCAAATTAGATAACAATGACTTAAGACATTTTAAAGAGTGTCTTCCAAGAAGGCAACAAGCCAAACCACCAATCTCTCCAAGTTTTGCTGCACTCTATAAAATGACCCAATGTATTCTTACAGGTGTTTCAAACGTACCGAACTCTGACCAATTTTTGACCTATCCAACTTGACCAACTTGCCATGGACAATACCACTTTCTTTGAAGATATAATCTTAAAACAAAATTTAAAATTGTCAACAAAATCACAAGGGCACAGGATAATCTTGTGTTCCCAATTAGTGACAGCAACTGGGAAAAAGGAATAAAACTAAAAGAGAGGGATGCTGATAAATATATGTACATATGTATGTACTGTTTTCCAGAAACAAGGATTGCATCTAAAACATAAATCTTAAAGCTTAAATGTATTTATGTTAAATCCATTGGTCACATGCCCAAACGAAGGAGGGTAGCTTCAGATTAATAGCCTACGTAAAACTATCTTATTTTTGATGAAAAATCAAAATAAGATATTTAAATTGGAGAAGTGCTACCGGAGGTATGCGGGAGGATATCTATCAAAGTGAAACATAAGTTTTATAAAGTGATTGTAAGACCAAAAATGTTTTCCAGGAGTGAATGTAGAGCCTCTAAGGTCTGTCATATTCACAAAAGGCAAGCGCAAGTCCAGTACACTAAAGCTTGCTCCCGCTATGCGCATGGGTCCGGGGAAGAGCCCGACCACAAGGTTCTATTGTACGCAGCCTTACCTTGCATTTTTGCTAACAACTTTACCAGTTACTCCAAGGTTCCCCTTCGTCTGTCATATCCACAAGCATCGCGAAAATGCAGATGTCAAGATGAAAGTGCAACCAGAAAGAAGATTGTATAATATTAAAAATGATCACATATGGCAGGAGTTGCAAGTTGTACATGTAAATGATAAAAACAAGAGTTCACTTGAGACGGGTTAGTTGTCTTATACCAACCTCTGAATGCACCAGTCCGTATGTGCGAAACAAGGCATTGAAGTTATTAAAAAGGATGGGGTAGACCTATAATCACATGGAAGGAAGTTGTCTCGAAAAATCTAAACATCTTTGGTGGTGGTTGTTGTGTGTGTATGTGTATGGGGGGGGAGGGGGGGGTGTTGGTGGTTGTTAAATGGGTTGTCCAGTGCACTTAAATGTCTTCAACTGAATCAGAAAAATGCTTTTTCTTAAACAGAAGCAACAAATAACACAAGTGTATCAAATTGGAGAACACTTGCTCACCAAAACCAGCAATGATTGCACAGTCCTATGCATGTGCCAAGCCAAACGCAGTGATGATCAAACTGGAGAATGCATTTGTCACAATCATGACAGTGTTTAGCTCGTGGAGGCTGTAATTCAAGTAGAATAAAGATTTATAAGTCTGAAAATATTGTTAGCAAAACTATAACAACAAAACAGGAGAAGTTAAAAGTACTTAACAAGACAAATAATCAATGGGAAGCCTCATTGTTTAACCCACTCTCTTTCAACTTTTACCTATTAACTTGACCTCTTTGATCTTTCCCAGTGGGAAAAGTTTTTGTGCTTGTCAAAAGAGATAGCATAACGGCCCTATTGTTCCGATGAAGAGAAATCTATTTAGGCAGGAGAATGTGCAGATATAAAGACCATGATGAGTAATTTGGCAGGAGTATTATATTTCAAAAGCATATGACAAAACTTTGACATATAAAGTTACTTAAATAGAAAGAAAACAGAAGCAGTTTGACGTTTCAAACTAGCACCAGACACAAGATCACAAAATCCCCAAACATAGTCCAATCCAAAATACAGCACTAAGACAAAGAATGTTGGAAATTACATGACAGCATGCCATGCTCTGACATAAGAGTTGAAAAGGAAAGAAAAGATAGTCACATAGACATGGTGTCCAACTAATGAGAATTAGCCAAGATCCTTTCACAAGGATATGCACACAAGATAAAACGAAGTTCGACTTCACCAATTCCAAAAGCAAGAGAGATTCAAAGTTCCATTTATCTCACACAACCAGCTGCACATGTATTGAGGGATGCATATATAGTAGAATAAGTATCAATGAAAGTATAGCATGTGTGGTTGGAATATGTTGGTTAAACAAGTAACGTTACGAGAGAGAGAAAAACATGGGCAACACATTTAAGGTCCAAAATTCAGCTCATTTCATGCCAAAACCTATCTGAAGTTCATAGCATTTGGCTCCCATATTATGTAAATAATTTGGCTAATGCAAAGATATTCCTGATCATTAAGAATCACCAGCAACTATTGGAAATATTTGCTCTGTATGCGAATAGAAGACAGAGAAAGGAATTTTTACCTGCATTATATTACAGTAAGTGCAAGTCACACTTCTGGAAAAGAGAAGAATAATTAGTTAGCAAGGGAACTTGACGAGAACACTAAGCAAATTACGCAATCCATAACCAGTAACATTTCTACCTAAAAAATGTGGAATGGAAAGACCATAGAAAAGAAATAGTTTTGGTAGATTTTAGTTGTATCATAAATATCCATCCACCAACTGAGAAAATCATTATTAGAATATATGTTTTAATATTTTTTTGATAACTTTGGTGTTCGGGCCAGTTTGCACGTACCTCGACTAATTCGACAGAGTACTTGCCCGCTCCCACCAACGAGAAGCACCAAATCATTATTAGAATTTAAAATGTCACGAGGCTCCAAGAAAAAACAAACTTCATCATCAAATAGAGACAAGAAGAATTTACAGTGGCAAAGCTAATGGCAATATTTCTTCGTTTTATTGATGCAATTATATCACCATTTAACAATGGCTTGGCACTCAGTATTATATAGTCCATCTTTAACTGCTTCTGAAAGCAATGAACAAGAAAGAGTGGGTTAATCACACAAATTGTGCACACATCTGATGAGATATTAGGAGTTACATCAGTTTCCTGAACAAACTCATCTAATAGTGTGTCAAGATCCGTTGGTGTAAAGAATCTTGAGAGGAAAATCACCATCCTTGACAATGCAAGCAGCTGTACCTAATTCCTATCAGTTAAACCTTTAAACAATGATTTGCTCATATGGATATTTCTTAACCATGTCTTCATTTCCTAATAAATGCAAGATTAAGCTTCTCCTGCTTCACATAAAGGACTTCACTTGCATGCCATACTGCAGTTTTGCTTCTTCATAGGATTATGCAGTTTACGAGTGGACTACCTCGCTATAACATTTATATGAAAGCATAAATATGTTCACCAACAGCAGATCTTATGGCCAAGCAAGCAAGAACCATGTTGTTTGAAATGGATAGTGTGGCTAAATATATATTTGCCACTATAAGCTTTTTACTTCAAGAACATAGAATTCTCTTGGTCCAACTAGCAACGTGATATATATAGTTCATCAAGCACATTCCACAGGCTCAAATCAGGCTGCATAATAGTTAGAAAACACTCAAACTGCTTTAAATATAATAAGAAAAGAATAAACATGCTGATTTTCAAGTCATCCCTACCTAACAGATGTTCCTGGAGGATACATATCCATCACTAGCTTTTCCCAAGAAGTTGTACCACTCCCTAGAAGATTCTTTTCTAACTGGTCTCTGTTGATTGCAATAACTACACTGCTGTTTTTGCTTGAAGCAGGCTGTCTTTGCTTGATCATATAACATTACAAAAGGCAGAAAACAACAGAAATTAGATGAATCCCTTTTCCACTTGATTTTCACGGTATAATAATTGTACTCCAATTAATTATTTTGCAGGTATAGAACCAGAAAGGAAAATGTCTTACGTAGAGGTAATTGTTTCCCTATTACGCGATGCATCTGTCTCATTCATAGCTCTCATTGCATCAAGAACATAGCTACATGTTCATGAAAAATAACTTTTTAAGGCCCTTCAGCAATGTAGTAGGTGAAGCTAGTAAAGACTCCGTATAGCTTACTTAAACAAAATTCCAGCCTAATTACCCAGGAGAAGAACCAGAGGTGATGAAATATTGAGCCAGTGTAGCAACAAGCAGCAGCAAATACACTGCCGTGTACCTTGAAGGCAAAAAAGGAGGGCGGTCAGCAATTTCATCAAAAGCGCCAAAAACAACGTGAAACATTTAGAATAATAATACAGCAAAATAATCAAAGATATGAGAACTATAAAGTTACATTGGAAATTAATTCAAGTACATCCCTTTGGTATCCTATATTTACAAAGTTCTAAGAGTTTATCTTGATGAGCATTAAGCGTAGATCTCTACTCCTGAATTAAAAACATCTTTCTGCTTGAGCACCATCATGGACTTTGAGATTCCGAAAAGGAAAAAGAGAGAGAGAGAAGGTTCTAATGAAACACAGGACTGTGAGTTAAAAGAACATTTCATTCCTACATACACTCTCACAATGAATTGTGTCCAGAACTCGTTGCTTTCAACCACATCAATAAAATATGGTTTTCATATTTTAAATCTGGAGGGGGAAAAGCAATATTATCATCATATGCAAGTCAAGCTCTTACAATTTATAGTTGTTCCCACATCAGTACCAACCATAAAAAATTAGGCCTGACTATTAACCTGATTGTAACTCACCAATTCCACGTCAATTATTTCCTTCACTTATTAGCCTCAACTTATTTTTAGTACTAATAAAGGCGGGTGTCTGAGTCTCTTAGAGACCCGACTAATCCTCCCGCAAGTGCACCATGGTTAATTCAAGTTTTACCCAGTCCGATTGCCCTCAGAAATTGTTTGCACCAAATGAGTTTCGAACCTGAGACCTTGAAAGGGAGCAAATCCCAAGGCTCAAGTCAATTGCCACCAAGCCAAACCCTGAGGGTTCTTCTGCTCTGTGATCTATACTAACGGTAGAATATTTTCACTTTCTCTTTTTAGCCTAAAAATGTTCTATAGTATTTACTTTTTTTCAAGTCTGGTTACATTAGTTTTGCAAAATAATTAATTTCCTTTTAGATCAGTATCTACAAGGAAAGTAACATATTCTCCCCATTTTATTCTTTTTAATTTCACTTATAAATAGTGATATACTCTTTTACTTGAATCAATACAAATAGTTATCACTCATTCTCTCTTTAATAACTTTTCTAGTTTTTTCGGTTCCATAAAACAATGAGGTATTACAAAGATTGAAAGGAATAATAGTAGAATTGAGTATAAACGTTACCATGGTCCTTGTTTGGTTTTGTGAATGAATTCTTTGTCAAAACCAAAAAGAACAGCGAGATAGATCAGATGCAGCATCACCAACGCTAATTTCAAGCAAAACGTCGATCTCCGAGCTAAAATCAAACAAAAATTGCATAAAGAGAGTTTATACTAAAGATAGATTTATGCAAAATGAAAGGTAAAAGGAAAGGAAGGCTTACCAGGATCGGAGAGGCAGGGGAAGAAGGAGAAACCGCCACATAATTCTACCATTATCTTTCTCACTAAAATTCATCAGTGGGAATTCATGATGACAGATTTAAGCAAGGAATTCAGAATTTGCAGGTTGGTGGTAAAATTGAAGGAGAGTTGAATAACAGCAACACTGGATGGGGAGAGAGAAACATAAAATAAGTAGTTTACATTCAAACGTGCCATGTGGTAATTTAAGGGAAAACTAAGTTTGTGATTTCTAGAAGTGAACTATTTACATTTATATATCTCTTTACATTTTATATCTCATATTATTAAAATTTGTGTGCCGATGTTATGTTGATGTTAGCATCTACATATATCAATAGGTAGTATATATATACCGTCGCAATATATTTCACAGAGAATTGAGCTCATTCTGTATGATCGGAGTATATTTCACATTATTTATGATGACATCAACATGATGCGAAATAAAAAGGAATAATATGATGAAATGATATCCTTATCTCTTTCACTCCGCTCAAGCCTAAGATACTAAGTTCTTCTTGCCCAAAGACGTCAAAATTCCTTGCATTTTAGTTTTCATGTTGTTCATGTGTGTTCACATACCTATGAGATCGTTTTTGAATGATGTTTGAAAGATGAGCTTCAATTTTTTATGAAAAGATGTTTAAATTGCATTTTTACATTCATGTTGGGGTTGCTAACTGGTTCCTAAATTTCTTAGAGCTTACGTTTAATACATTCGAGGACGAATGTTCCCAAGGGGAGATATTGTAAGGTCCCACAAGCTATAAAGTCGGAAAGAGCAAAAGAATTAGAATTGAAAATTTATAGACCAAATTACGAGCATCATTTGCGACTCGTAGTTCAAACCACAGGCCATAGACAAGGCTCGTGGATGGGTCAGTCAGGGTGAAAATTGGCTAAGTGTGGGGATGATCTATAAGGGGTATTTACGATCCGTAAATAAAAATACGAACCGTAAAAAATGTTCGTTGATTGGGGTCTTGGGTTGATTAAAAATTGGGTTTCTAAACTAGAACTACGAACAAATAGGGTGACCCTTAGCCTATTTACGAGTCGTATAATGGTCTCGTAGATGAGGCCCTAAGATTGAAAATTTTACTTAGTGTTGACAAGAACCACGAAAGGGTTCTATGACTCGTAGATCATTCTACGAGTCGTAGAGTGGGGTCGTAGGTGGAGGATCAGAGACAGTTTCAGAGGTCTAAAAATGTAACTAGGATGAGACCTCTTTCTACAACCTGTGGTCCGATCTACGACCCATAGATTGGGTCCGTAGTTTGAGTTCCAACAGTTTTAATGAAAGGTATTTCAACCTTTTCTTGTATCCTGAGCCTACAAATCGTTTTGGATTCTTTCCCTCCCATATCAGTCCTAATTCATTCTAAACACCCTAATTCTCTCCAACTCCAAATTCTCTAAACTCTCTAAGACAGAAGTTCCCTCCAAGGAAGAAGAAGAAAGTTAAGGTTTCATCAAGTCCTCATCCATACCTCAAGTTTCATTAGGCTTCATAATCATGTATGTGGGTTTGATTTGTGAATTTCTTTCATCCACAAAGTCCAACAATGCTGCCTTTTACCTTTTCTTTAAGTTATGAGATTTTATGAGTTTTCATGGGTTTGCTTTAAATGATATTGTAATAATGTATTTTCAATTATATTGACTATAATGATGCAATATAATGATGTGCTACGAATTTCTATAGATTTCAAGTTGAATATCATGACCTTTTTATCTAGAGTTTTGAATAGTAAAGTGGGTTGTTTAAGAATGGTTTGATTTGATGAATACTATCATGTTATTGCATATTACTCTTGAGTCACATGTTTTTTAAGTTTATTGCATGAGTCCACTAAGTTTAAAGTTGAGTTTTTTATGATGAAGTGGGCTACGAATGCTAAAGGTCTTTCTAATTGATGTTCAAGGAAGATGGATGAACAGACACTTGAGCCTGGAATTAAAAGAAAGTTTATGAAGTTATTAAGATGCCCCTTAATGATGTTTAATATGGGTCCTCAATGTGAAAGACCAATTCTTACTTGAGTGGATCCTAAGTTAATGAGCTATTTCTATGATGTTATGTTTCAAAGTCTATAAATTTTTATGCATATGATTAAGTTATAAGTATTCCGTGGGATTTGACTTAGCACCGAGTGATACATTGAGGTGGGGCTAGGTAAGGGAACCTTAGTAGCAACCTCTTGTCTCATTAACTATGTGCTACCATAGGAGTCATTGTAGGCTAAGGCTAGTGGATCTACAATAGCAAAGACCAAGTTAAGATATGCATGCATAAGTTGATGAAGTTCCACCCGACAAGTGGACTCCCTGTGCTAATGTAAGGGGTTATGTTGGATTCCATGTAGTAGCTTGCATGATCTTAAATGTCGATTACAATCTCCTCCCACAAAGCTATGTCTATGTTGATTATGTTACTTCATAGTATGTTTTCACATGATTAGGGGTGTTCACGGTCAGTTTGAGTTGGTTATTGGTCAAAATCAAAATTAAACCAACTTAATTCAATTTTAAAATTCTCAAAATCAATCCAACCCAATTATAATATACATTTATTGGTTTGGTTGTTATCAGTTTTGATTTGGTTTGGCTCAGTTATTCAGTTATTAATCATACACAAAAATAAAAGTAATGATACCTTTAAAATGACGTAAAGGTGATAACGATCCATTCAAAATGAAAAATAGTTAGAATGACTGATATTATGAAACTTTCAATCATTAAATTTACTGTGAAAAGAGTTCTACAATTCATCATTTTGGCCTAGAAAGAAGAGATAGTGACATTTCTAGTCCCACCAAGAATTGTCATAGATAGTGACATTTCTAGTCCCACCAAGAATTGTCACAGACATTCATATACATGAAATTAATAAGATAAATGTTCTAGTCTTGAGCATTTATTCTTTCATGAGTAGATTAAATTTTTTTTTATAAATAATGTATTATGTATGTATAATTATAAAATATATGAATATAATTTATCAGTTTGGTTTGGTTATTTCTTCAATTTTTCGAACAAACTCAAACTCAAGCCAAACACTATCGGTTTTTTAAAAATCAAACCAAACCCAAATAAAATTAGTTTATTTAATCGGTTTGGTTCGATTTTTCAGTTTGGATCAGTTTTTATTCAAATTGTGAACACCTCTACACATGATGCATCGATCATTTATTTCATATTGAGCTATACTCCTTGAATACTACACATGATGCCACATTTTGAGTCCATTTTATTAAGGCTAAATTCATAATTTAATTAAATTTTAAGCTTCTTTTAAGCATTCCTAAGACCCCTAAGCCCTAAAATAAGTCTTAAGTTTATTCTCTCTCACGTTAAACTCACAAAAACGCTCTCTAATTCTCCCAAGTCCTGAACTTCCATTGAAGAATCTTGAAGAAGAAAAGTTGAGTTTCGGGTTCCTTGCAACAAAGTTGACTTCT
>JBCEWC010020986.1:0-10668 GCA_038996855.1 Solanum aculeatissimum | reverse complement strand
ATTGATATAACATAAATGAAAATTATTTTTTGGAGACTTACGTATAATGAATTATGACATTTACTATTACATTATTATTCCGGAGATAATATTTATTATTGAAAATAATATTCGTTAATTAGAGACTTTTGAAATGTAAATAATTTTTTTTTTTAGAAAAATAGACTTTTGAAATATAAAACAATTGATAAATAAAAAATGAGAAAAATAGACTTTTGAAATGTAAAACAAGTGATAAATAAAAATGAGAAAAATTAAAGCCAAATAGAAAGAAAAAAAAAAGTTCTATAGTTCATAAGAAATGATGCCTAATTGTTTTCACCAAAAGAAATAAAACATAAACGATAATATTAAAATGAACCTAATATTACCGAAGATCCAAACCAAAACGAATAACTATATATTGTCACTATATCATTCGTATAAAATCTGCATAAAGCAAAAAATATATAATTATAATTGGTGTTGCAAAGTTAAGCTGGCATACAAGAATTTGTAACTATAAATGTCAATTGCCTTGTGTTATTTTCCATTTTAGAGTTGACCTTCCCTGGACTAAAATTTTGTTTTCATGCTACCCAGAAGATTAAAATGATATCTTTCTTCAGCATCGTCTTGTAATTAAATTTGTTAACAAAACATGGAAGTCTATTTCCCTTTCAAAAATAAAAAATAAAAAATGCACGTAATATGATATGATATGATATATAAATATAAATAATATAATATATAATGCTTATATTTGTTACACTCGTTAAAATTATCAAAATACCACTAGATGAGGGAACGCTTGCATAACCCATCTTTCCAACCTTTTTTGGCAAATCTAAGGTCGGAATCACGATCAACATGAAAAATTATCTGGGAAAATAGTCTTCGTTGAATTTTAGAGCAAGCGGATCAAAAGATAATTTTTCAGGGCAAGGATGCAATTCTAGAAAAGTGTGCGACAAGTCTGTGTCACGAACTAGTCGTGAATTTACACTTAACTGTGGTTATAATATTTTCTACGAGATTAAAAAATTGATCAAAAAAATTTTGAAGAAAAATGTACTGTGAGGGACCAAGTTCGCGACACGGACTGGTCCCTGACAGTTCAAAAAATTTAATTTCTTTTGAGGGGCATTCTAGACTTTTTCTACCCCTCCTAAACTTAACCCACGACTAATACAAGCTATTTTTTTTTACTTAAAAGGAGTTCCTAAACCCATTCCTAAGCCTTCATTACGTTCAAACAAAGACTAGGACTAAGAGGAGGAGAAGAGAAGCTAGAGATTCAAACGATTGGAGAAGAAACCCATGCAAATTGATTGTCTACCTTCATCCCAGGTATGTAAGGCTACCTAAAGAGTTGGATTGAGTTCATCCACGTGCCCTTTCATTCACATAATTCGAATTGGAGTGGTGAAATCCCATTATCCTAATCTTCGAGTTACTTTCAATTACGATTGAGTTTTCATGCATATTTATAAATAAATTGATGAGTTGCATGTGGTTTACATGAAATTTTGAGCATTTGTTTATGATTAACATTATGAACTCTAAATTGTATATAATCCTTGTTGCATTGATTGAATTGAGATCATGATTGTGAATGTATGAGTTGAGTAACTTGAGCATGACTAAACATGAGGAGCATGTCACTTGTATATATATAATGACCATCTTACATTTTTTATGTGATGAGCATGATTTCTTAGAGTCTAAATGACCATTTGAGTAAGAGTCTTGAGTGTTTTGATGAGTCTTGATAGCATGTATGATTGATGGTCTTGATTTGTTGAATTGATGAGTGAGTTGATGGAGTTTGATTGGAGTTAATGGAAAGATGAGATTGAGATGATTGATGAGCATATTTTAGTCTTGGGAGGAGTATTGAACAATGATATGGCCACGAGTAAATAACAACTCTAACCCATAAACTACGCTGCCAGCGTAGGATAGTTGTGCCATTAATTCGAACTATTCTTCTCCCAAAAATATGGACATTGATTGTGGATCCAAGAGAGTTTGATCGTTCTTTACATTGGCAAGTATTGGACAAGCGTAGCAACGACGTCAACTTCGTTGTACATCACCAAACAAAAGGTGATGGGATTGAATGTCAGTTAAGTGAAACTCCCAAGCAATGGATGATATGAGATGAAATATTTAAAAACGAGTTGCATAACACTGAGTCTATTTTTAAAACATGATTATATTCTTAAATTGCATGGTCGCTGAGTTGAGTTACGAATTGTTGAGTTGATTGATGAGCGGAGTTAACTGATTTGTGTTTGAGCCTTATCATTTCTTGAGCCATTTTACTTACTAGTATATTCAATGTACTGACATCCATTTTGGCCTGCATCGCTAATGATGCAGATACAGGAGATAGAGGACTTTAGCAAGTGCAACGTTACATTGAGGTCCAACTTCTTGCTTTCAAACTTGGTGAGCCCTCTTTGCCATTCGGAGGAGTCTTTTTCTTTTATCTTTATTGAGTAGCATTATTTCATTTGAGGTAGCCCGGGTCTTGGCTTGACTTCTTCTAGATTGGATAAAAGCTTCATAAATATTGAGTAGAGATAGTTGATTGTTATTGATGTTCCAATTCTTGTTCATTGGAATCTATTGTTGAAAGAAACTTGGTTAATTATTGAAATTGATAATCTTTTGAGTATTCTTCTGTTTTTGAGTGTTGGGTGGTTCTCTTGGGAGATCAACAATGATTTTTCGAGTTCAGGCCACGCCAAGGGTACCCTCCCGGGGTGTGACAATATTATCAAGGGAAAAGGCTCAAATATGTCATCGAACTTTGAGAAAAGATTCATTTATGCCATCCGTTAAAAGTTTGACTTATTTATGTCATTACCGTTTGAGAAAAGGTTCATCTATGCCATTATTTTTTAACTCTGATTTTACAAAACAACTTTAAATACTTTTAAATTAGATTTTTGGATCAAATGTAGTCTTTTTGGTCATTTTTCTTCAATAATGCCAAGAACACATGAAGAACACCAAAGACTCCTAAAATTTCAACCTCTTCAAATATTCACGAAATCACCTCAAATTTCAAGAGTAGCATTCCTCCGAGCTAGATACCGAAACTCAATATTTTTTGAGCTCGAATTCAACCTAACTCAACAAAACTTAATTGAAATTTTTCTTCAAAGTTTCACAACACTAGGTGAAAAAAAATTCTAAAAAACAAAAAGAGAAATCAGTCCCAAAATTTTAAAAATTTTCTTTGCTTCATGTTTTTATTGTTGTTTTTCATACTAGATCCTTATTTCTTAGTTATTTTCCTAGTCTATGTTCAAAATTTCGATTAATTTCGAGTTGAGGAGAAAATTTTATCATTAAAGAAGGTTAAAGTTTTGAAAACTTTGAAGAAAAATTTCAAGTGGGTCTTGTTGAGTTATGTTGAATTCGAGCTAAAAAATATGTTGAGTTTTG
Source organism: Solanum aculeatissimum (assembly GCA_038996855.1). Classification (NCBI taxonomy): domain Eukaryota; kingdom Viridiplantae; phylum Streptophyta; class Magnoliopsida; order Solanales; family Solanaceae; genus Solanum; species Solanum aculeatissimum. The sequence continues at coordinate 7,230 of JBCEWC010020986.1, read as the reverse complement.
GTATCTAGCTCGGAAGAACGTTACTCTTGAAATTTGGGTTGATTTCGTAAATATTTGAAGAAGTTGAAAATTTGGGAAGTTCTTGGCGTTCTTCATGTGTTCTTGGCATTCTTGAAGAAGAATGACCAAAAAGAGTACATTTGATTCAAAAATTTAATTTAAAAATGTTTAAGTGGTTTTGTAAAATCGGAGTTAAAAAATAATGACATAGATGAGCCTTTTTTCAAACGATAATGACATAAATGAGCCAAACTTTTGACGGATGACATAAATAAATCTTTTCTCAAAATTCGATGGCATATTTGAACATTTTTCCTATTATCAATCAATGAACTGTCAATCTACCTAATTTGTGTGAGTGGTGGCCTTTCAAGTTAGGAGAAGTTGAATAAACAATGTGAATGCATATGCCAGCTTGCACAAACCAGGAGAATAAACAATTGAATAAGATTATAAATAATAGTACTAAAGTCAATAAGTTGTATTTCAACCACATCTACCTCTTCATTTAGCAAACAACTCATTTCTCAAACAAATGGCTTCTATTGTAAAGGTAACATCATCTTCAAAGTCTCTTCTATTTTTCTTTTGATTTTATTGCCAACATAATAATTAACATGTGAGAAATTTTTTTATCAACTGTGTGTTTAAATTTCTTCTCAGAATTTCGAAAGGCACTCTTCTATCATGGAAAAAGATAAAGGGGAAGCTAGTTACTTGCAGGTATGTCATACTATATTTACTTGGATCATTATCTTATTATAATACACTAATTTTCGGGAACGTGTGTTGCACCTTTGTCCCTTATTATTGTAATATAACGTACATACACATATGTGGAATTATAAAATAGAAAATATTAAAATTATCGATATTTATTTTATCAGTTACAACTTATATATTAAATAAAATTCGTAAAAGAGGGATAAATGCATTTATCATCGTACAAGAAATATGTGAAATTTGAGAAACATTAGAGAAACAATTTGATATGGGAAAGGGGATTAATGCAGACAACACAAAGGAGTTACACAGCTTTTCGCAAATATTTTTAGAGAGGCAAAATATATAATACAAAGTAGTTTAAACACTGACCATGATGGATGAACCTTTGAATGTAAAAATATAAATACAAGGGGTATGGAAAAACATGTAAATGCTAAAGAAGTTGAATAATTTTAGTATAAAGACTAAAAGTGTATGGTATAAAATTGAGGAATTCAAGAATATTAGATGGCATCTAAATATTTAGTAATAGCACCTCCACGAGAAGAAAATTCATAACTATATGTTCTAACTTCATATGGGTTCTTTTTTTTATGCATTATATCTATTTTTGCCCCAATTCATTTATTTTGTGATTTACTTCCTTAAAATATGTGTGTACCTTGGTAACATTTGGTTCGTTTATCCCTGGGCAGCAAATAGTAATAATGTCATATAGCTTGTTCACAAACATAAGAGTAATTATTCCATAGGACGTCATCTATGATAGGTTGTTTTGTGAGATAGGATGTAGTTTGTTAAGTCCTGCACACAACAAACGATTACAACCTTCTTCTTTCTCTTCATGATTTGTGGAGTTTTTCTTCGAAAATTGCATATTGAGGCATGCAATAATTTCCTTTTTTGCACCACCAAAGTTAGCATGCACAAAACTTAGAACCAATGACTCGTGTTTCTGCACCATGGACATATATAAAGATTTGTTTCTTTGGTTTTAGTTTATCGTCTCAAACAGAAATCACACGTAAATGACCTATAAAAAATATCAAATATAATTATATCATGATAAATGTAACAATAAAGTTTTAAAAAATAAATTGAAATATTGTCCATGTACAACGGTACCCAAAAGAGAATAAGGGATCATATAAAGCTTAAACATGAAAGCAGTAAAATATAACTTTATTGTATGTCTGAACGGGGATATGAAGAAGTTAATTAAATTAATAGAGCAAGAGCAGTCAGAGACTAACTTTATAGGCGTGAAGTTCACAGAGCAAGAGAAATCAGAGGCTATGAGAATGTACTACAGGTTATGATTTGATTTGCTGGAGGTCAATGTTGTAGAAAACTGTGGATGTAGAAAAAATGGACAAGTAAGGAAGTAGACCATATGAGAGTAAAAGATATTAGCATGAAAAACCAGTTAGAAAAATCAAAATAGGTGAGAATGAAAATCCGTGGTTAATTCTTAAGTGTGTGTAAGTAAGAAATTTGATGATGATAGTCTTGTGAAGGAGCATTAAGAACTAAATTTAAACTTTGACGTTTTCAGAGAAGAGGGAGATTGGGAATTCTCATTTGGAGATTTGTGTTTGAAAAGGTTATAATGTGTCAGTGGCACATATGAACAGGGATATTAGGAGATATAACAGAGTGTAGCATTTTGCAGCGCGACTCTTCACAAAGCAGTGATATTGAAATAGCAGATAGTCCTGACAACTTGTTAATGGTGGTGAACAATGTAACAAAAGCTTATTCCAATCTTTGTCGTGTTTTGCGAGAGAAGAAACACTGTTAATGGGGAAAATTTGCGCCTAAAGGAGGAATGATGCACAATATAGAAAAGCGAATAATACACTGGAAAAGAAGTTTGCTTGGATATGCGAATGTAACTGATCTTTATTTGCACAACTGTATTTTTTATTTTTACAGAAGTTAGTTGTTAGATGTGAATTTGTATTCCATAATTGACTGTTTTGAAGAGACAAAAGCAAGAAATTGTATCTGTTTTAAAGAGAGGAAATCCAGAAGTTGCATCTATTAGAAGTGACTCTTCACGGGGCAAGGTGTTTTTTTAAGTTAAGAGTACTATAGTAATTTAACATTCAAGTTTAAGTGTTATGCTTTTAAGTAATATAGAATATAGATATAGATATAGATATAGATGATAATCAAAACTAACAGTTGGTGTTGTAGCAGGTGTCATTCTCTGCTCTTTGCAAGGATGTTGCCAATGTTCTCGATTTCATGGAGAGATTAATGAATGAGGAAGATCAGAAAGCTGTTGATGTAGATCTAATTGAAAAGCTGAAATTGAAGCTGACATTTATTTGTACATATGTCCAGCTTCCTTGTTCCGATTTGGAGCAATTTGAAGATACAATGACTCGCAAAAGACAAGAGGTTGAGAATCTGCTTCGACCAATTTTGGAAGATGTTGACAACAACATCAGGTGTAAATACCACATGCATCATGTCCTTCCTAGCCTCGTCGATAATATGGATGACTGTATCAGCTTGCATCATCGTTCTAAATCAAATGCCACGATGATGGATGAGCAATTGGACTTCCTCCTCTTGAATCTCCACCATCTGTCCAAGTATCGGGCTGAAAAGATGTTTCCATTAGTAAATCAATATGAGATTCTTCGGAATGTATATGGCAACGTAAAGGATTTCCATGGGTTGATAGTGAATGGTTGCATTAAGCATGAGATGGTTGAGAATGTCTTACCTCTGTTTCAACTGATGGCTGAGAGAGTAGGACACTTCCTTTGGGAGGATCAGATTCATGAAGACTCTCAACTCTCCGAGCTAGATGAGGATAATCAGACTGATGCAGAAGCTCAGCTCTCTGAGAAAGAAGAGGAAGATCAGAATGATAGAGACTCTAGACTCTTCAAGCTAGCACATCTACTCTTGAACATTGTTCCAATTGAACTGGAGATTATGCACATATGTTATACAAATTTGAAAGCTTCAACTTCAGCAGAAGCTGGACACTTCATTAAGCTAAGCAGCTTCTAGAAACCTCTCCAGCTATTCTTAGGGAATGCCTAATTAATCTGCAAGAGCACATGGTAACTGTTATTACCACGAGCACTCCAGGGGCTCGAAACGTTCATGCCATGTTGGAATTCCTATTAATTATTCTTACTGATGTGCCCGGGGACTTGATTCATCATGACAAATTATTTGATCTCCTGGCACGTGTTGGTGTACTTACCAGGAAGGTATTAACTATTGTCCATGGCTTAGAAGAGAAATCAATGAAGAAAGAGAGTACCAATGAAACAACTCATGCTAGCGACGTAGAAAAGAAATCAAAGAATAAAGAGAGTACCTATGAGACAAACTGTGCCACTCTAGACTTGCAGGAAAATTTTGAACTCCTCAAGGAAGATCTCAAACATGTTTATTTGAAAGCCCCAAACTCATCTCAATGTTGCTTCCCCATGAGTGATGGACCTCTCTTCATGCATTTGCTACACATACACTTGAATGATTTGTTAGATTCCGATGCTTATTCCGTTGCTTTGATAAAGGAAGAAATTGCGCTGGTGAAACATGACCTAGAATTCATAAAATCATTCTTAGTGAATGTTGAGCAAGGATCATATAAAGATCTTTGGGCGCATGTTTTAGATGTGGCATATGAGGCAAAAGATTCCATTGATTCAATTATTTTTCGAGATAATGGTCTCTTACATCTTATTTTCTCACTTCCCATTACCATAAAAACGATCAAGCTTATCAAAGATGACATCTCCAATTTACATGAGAAGATTCCCAAGAACAAGAGCCTCATTGTTGTAAACACTCCCAAGAAGCCAGTTGAAAGAAAGTCATTCACAACTGGTAAAATAATTGTTGGATTTGAGGAGACAAACTGGATAATTAGAAAGCTCACCAGTGGACCGGCATATCTAGATGTCATTTCGATCACTAGTATGCCGGGTTCTGGTAAAACTACTTTGGCTTACAAAGTATACAATGACAAGAGAATTTCTAGTCATTTCGACCTTCGCGCATGGTGCACAGTCGACCAAGAATATGACGAGAAGAAATTGTTGGATACAATTTTTAATCAAGTTAATGGCTTGGATTCAAGATTGAGTGAGAATATTGATGTTGCTGATGAGCTACGGAAACAACTGTATGGAAAGAGATATCTTATTGTCTTAGATGACGTGTGGGATACTACTACATGGGATGAGTTAACAAGACCTTTTCCCTAGTTGAGAAAGGAAGTAGAATTATTTTGACAACTCGAGAAAAAAAAGTTGCTTTGCATGGAAAGCTCTACACTGCTCCTCTTAACCTTCGATTGCTAAGACCAGAAGAAAGTTGGGAGTTATTAGAGAAAAGGGCATTTGGAAACGAGAATTGCCCCGATAACCTATTAGATGTTGGTAAAGAAATAGCCAGAAATTGTAAAGGGCTTCCTTTGGTGGCTGATCTTATTGCTGGAGTCATTGCAGGGAGGGAAAAGAAAAAGACTGTGTGGATTGAAGTTCGAAATAATTTGAATTCCTTTATTTTGAACAGTGAAGTGGACGTGATGAAGGTTATAGAATTAAGTTATGAGCATTTACCAGATCACCTCAAGCCAAGCTTGCTTTTCCTTGCAAGTAGGTCGAAGGATACTACAATGATGACCTCTGTGTTGATAGATATTTTGCGTCCTCAAGGACTTGTGGAGCAGACAGAGATGAAGAGTGTTGAAGAAGTGATGAAGGTTTATTTGGATAACTTGATTTCCAGTAGCTTGGTAATTCTTTTCAATGAGATAGGTTATTACCCGACTGTCCAACTTCATGATCTTGTGCATGACTTTTGTTTGATAAAAGCAAGAAAGGAAAAGTTCTTTGATCGGATAAGTTCAATTACTCAACCTTCTTCTTCAGATTTGATGCCACGTATAGTGACCATCGATTGTAGCAGTGAGTTCTTTGGGCTTAACAATTTTATCCTGTTCGATTCAAATAAGAAAAGGCTTTCTGGTAAACACCTGTATTCTTTGAGGATAGATGGAGACATGCTGGACGACCGTCTTTCTGATACATTTCACCTTAGACACTTGAGGCTTCTAAGAGTGTTGAACCTGCATCCCTCTTTTATCAAGGTGAAAGATTCTTTGCTGAATGAAATATGCATGTTGAATCATTTGAGGTTCTTACACATTGGGACAGAAGTTAAATCTCTGCCTTTGTCTTTCTCAAACCTCTGGAATCTAGAAACCCTATGGTTGGAAAACAACGGAACAACCTTGGTACTATAACTGAGAATTTGGGATCTTGTAAAGTTGCGAGTGTTGTCCATACATTATTGTTGTTTCTTTGATTTGGATGCAGATGAATCAATACTGATGGCAGAGGACACAAAGTTAGAGAAGTTGAAATATTTAGAGAAACTGGTGCTTTCCTGTTTGAAAGACACAGAGGATATTTTTGAAAGGTTTCCCAATCTTCACGAGCTTGAATTTGTCCTCAAGGAATCATCGGATCATTCAACAGAGCAACATTGGTTCCCAAAATTGGATTTCCTAACTGAACTCGAAGAACTCAGAGTGGAATTTGAAAGTTCAAACACAAATGAGAGTGGGTCCTCTGATTGGTCATGGGATTTTCACTTCCCTTCAAATTTGAAAATATTGCAGTTGTATGACTTTGCTCTGACATCGGATGCACTATCAACAATAGCGAGACTGCCCAACCTTGAAGAGTTGTCCCTTTATAATGCAGTCATTCAGGGAGGAGAATGGAACATAGGGGAGGAAGACACCTTTGAGAATCTCAAATTTTTGAATTTGCATGAAGTGACTCTTACCAAGTGGGATGTTCCAGAGGCATCCTTTCCCGTGCTTGAGAAATTACAACTGTGGAGATGTCATATGCTTGAGGAGATTCCGCCTAGTTTCGGGGATATTAATTCATTAAAAGTTATCAAACTTGTAAAGAGCCCTCATCTTGAAGAATCCGCTAAGAACATTAAGCAATATGCTGAAGATATGAGGGCGGGAGGGGACGAGCTTCAAGTCGTCGACCGGAAGAATATCCCGTTATTTAGTTAGACAGTAAGTTGTGCTTTGCTGGATAAATTAACAAAATTCTATTATGAAACATTTATTTTTTTTGTTTGTGTTATTGTTGTCATGTTCACTATAAATATACTTGACATCCATCTTATTTTATTATTTGAGGAAGACTTAATTGTAATCAAGAGTTAGAGAAATATTAGTAATTAAGCTAATCATTATATTTTGTAGGGAAAAAGCTCAAATATGTCATCGAACTTTGAAAAAAAAGTTCATTTATGTCATCCGTTAAAAGTTTGGCTCATTTCTGTCATTACCGTTTGAGAAAACACTCATCTATGCCATTATTTTTTAATTGCAATTTTGCAAAACCACTTAAACAACTTTAAACACTTTTAAATTAGAGTTTTGGATCAAATGTAGTCTTTTTGGTCATTCTTCTTCAAGAATGCCAAGAACACATG
>JBCEWC010020985.1:0-10669 GCA_038996855.1 Solanum aculeatissimum | reverse complement strand
AATCTACAACAATATTGGAAGAACCCATAACTAATTGGAAAGATTAAAATCAATTTAAAAGGGTTAGGGTTCTTAGGGTCTTCAAGGATGAAAGGGGATCCTTGAATCAAGACCCACATACCTTAATCTAAGAAAACAATTTACAATATCAAACATAATCAAGTCTTCTTCCCAAAATTCTACAAGCTAGCTTTAATGGAGGTCAATAGAGCCTTAAGATTTCAAGAGAGAGTGAAGGGGAGTTCTAATGGATGAAATAGGGTTTGGAGGATGATTTAGGGGTTTAGGATACCTTAAGGGACTAAAAGGGGGCTTAGGGATATGTTAAATCATGAAAATACCATTAATAAACCGGAACTTTTCACTGAACACAACACCCAAATAGAAGCCACAGTGACGTCAAATGGTCACACGGGCCGTTTACCATGCCATCAAGTTTTACTTAGCCAATTTTCCACACGAACTCTCGGAGGACTTTCTGTTACGTTTGACGAGTAGCCAAACAGACCGTCTAAGGTGAGATGGCTGATGTCATGTACTGTCTGACCTCCCTTGAACTCAAAAATCATGTACAAACCTTGGCCTAGCCACTTTCCAACCTCACAAGACAGTGGATGGCTCGTTAAATTCCAAACGACCCGTTAAAGGTCCCGTCAACCTACACTTTGCTTAGGGGTGGTTCCAATCCACCCCAAGCTCACTGGAAAATCACACGAGACACTAAATGGACCGTTTAATGTTTAACGTTCCGTGCGAATGTCCTTGGACATTTTTCTGAGTCTATCTCCAATGGCTTCCAAATTTTATACAGTTTCACTATATGGGCCATATATCCCTCATCCGATATCCAAATCGAGTGAAACCACTTTTGTTTCAAAGCTAACTCAAAGAGCTTCAATTTAATATGTAGTAGCTCATATGGTTAATCCCACATAAAAAGGTATGACTATTTGAAGTAGACTGTCAAAACTATCGCTCTAGGCCACTTTCTAGCCCAATTTGCATTTGGCCACTTAAACTCAACCCGTGGCTACCAAAACTCAAACATGGCTTGTAGTACATCATAGAATGCCAACCATAAATATATTTCAAAAGTTTTCGGGTTGTTACAACTACTCCCCCAGCTCCTATAGTTCTAGGGTTTCCTAAGGCACTGCCATCAGTGTTTAGTTTAACCCAATGATCCCTAGGTTTGGTCCACTAATTTGGGGTGATTTTGACCTCTTGATATCATTTCTCAATCATAATGGTAAGGGTTTTCCACTCATAAAGCCAGTCTATGTAGGGGAAGGTTGTCCTCATAAATATCGACATATCTTTAGTCACCATATACTTAACTTTGGCTGTGCTGGGGGCTATTCCATCATACTTAGATGAGAACCGTCTCTTCCACAGGTTCTAAAAAATGAAGATTGGGATTTCTTGGAGGATGAGCCTATGGGCCTCATTTTGTTTCTTGGTATCCCACCAGTTTCTTATTTGTTGAGTCAGAGACTGCCTTTCAGTGTTGATGCAAAGGAAAGCAGCAAAAAATTTCCATATCTTCCTGGCAAAGGGCCCATTGATGAGGATATGGTCAATAGTATCCCATCCTGGGCTAGAGCAGCAACAACAATTGTTAAGGTCAAACCAAAGGTTCTTAGTTTTTCATTGGTAGTAAATTTAATCCTCATTACCCTCCATAACAGAAATGAGTACTTAAAAGGGATGAACTTGTGACAGGTAAGCTTGTTAATACTATTCTGGTCTCTCTTCTCTCTTACCAAGTTCCATGTAGAAGTTGTTATAATGTCTCCATTAGTGGTGAGCTTTCAAATTGGCTTGTCTAGAATGCCATTAAGAAAATGGATTAGAGTGTTGAGGATAGTGTCAATAGGCTATGGGGGGGCTGTTTCTCGGATTCTCTCTTGGTTCCAGTGCCCAGTTTGTATGAAGTCAGCAACTGTAGAGTTGTTGAATCTGTGACTGTTATCACAGAGGTCCTGTCCCTAGACAGTCATCCCACCAAAAGGAGAAGGTACCAGAGTGGATTTTCCATTGGATATGAGGCTCAATCAAGTGTTTGTTGTACATCATATGTTTCAAAATCAGAGAGTCCTTTTTGTCACCTTTCTTTGTTATTGGGTTGGCTCTTTGGCAATACTTGGCCCTCAAGAATTCAGACCAAAGGGATGTGTTATTCCTGAAGTTCCACCAGTGTTTAACTTGAAAGGACTTACACACATCAGTCATGTTCCTGAATCCAATGCCCCCTTCAGTCAAGAGGAAGCTGAAGGTCTTCCAGGAAGCCCAATGGTATTTCTTTTTTCCTTCAACTATTCCCTGAAGAAATCAACAGTGAGTGTCTGAATTTGTTTTAATGTGGTGGAAGGAGGTGATATAGCTGCTAGCAGATGTATAGGCATAGATTGAATCGCATGTATTATCATAGTGGTTGTTCCTCCATAGCTTAACATCTTAGAATGCCACCCTGAAATCCTATTGATCAACTTGGAAACCATGTCTGAGAAGTAACTAATCCTTTGTCTTCCAATATAGAGAGGGCATCCCATGTAGGTGATAATGTATTTTTTCTGATTGTAACCTATTATAACTTTTATCCTCTCACTGATAGACTGATCTGTGTTGGAGGGTACCAGGAAGTGACTTTTGGTCTTATTTACCAATTGTCCCGAAACCTTTTCATAGGAGTCCAAAGTCTTCATGATCAAGGTTAGGGACTCCATACTACCTGAGGTGAAAAGGATCACATCATCTACAAAGCTCAGGTGATTGATCTGAGGGCCTCTTTGATTCATATAGAAGGCTTGAAATGTTGGGTGAGTATGGAGTCTGTTCATCAGTCTAGATAAAACTTTAGCCCCAGAATAAAAAGAGCAGAGGAGGGGGGATCTCCTTGTTTCAGACCCCTAGTGTAATGGAAGAATCAATGTCGGGTACCATTGATGAGAATGGAATACCAGTTGTTGGTCATAGATCTCCAATCCAAGTCAATGAATTGTTCCCCAAAACCCAGTTTTCTCATCACAATACAGATGTAGGACCATGAAGCTCTGTCATATGCCTTTGCCATATCAAGTTAATCACCACATTTCCTCCATCCATAGGTTTTTTTATGCGGTGAATGATTTCTTGTACTAGCATAATATTCTCACCAATATTCCTTCCTTTGATAAAACCTGATCGGTTCTTGGATATTATCTGGGGGAGAATAAAGGCCAATCTTGAGGAGAGAATCTTGGAGAAGATCTTGCAGATACAAATACTAAAGTTGATGGGTCTATAGTCTGAGAAGCTGGTTGGAGTGTTGGTTTTAGGGATAAGGATAGTACAAGAGTGGGAGAAGTATTTAGGGATCTCATACCCACAGAAGAAAGTCTGAACAATCCTTAGAAGATCCTTTTTGATGATGTGCCAGCAAGTTTGATAGAAGATGGCATTGAATCCATCTGGTCCAGCTGTAGAGAAGGGGCTCATACATTGAATAATTTGATGTACTTCCTCCAGATCAGGGGGGCCCCTGAGACTAAAATTCTGGTCCTGGGTAACAAGTCTAGGTACATAATCTGAAACTTCTTCATCAATAGTGTTATCCTCCCCTGTAAAGAGTTTTTGGAAGTGATGAACTGCTTCTTTGGCTATGTTTTCCTCCCCTTGTAACCAATTGCCATTTTCATCTTTGATATTTTGAATGAGGATTCTTCTCCTCTTTCCTCTTACTAGAGCATGGAAGTACTTGGTGTTAGCATCTCCCTCCTTGAACCAGTTTAACTGGGTTTTCTATCTCAGAATGGACTCTTCCATTTTGAGGTATCTGATATATTCAACATTAGTTTTGTGGAAATAATTCTTTTTGTCATCATCTTTATTACTGATCCAATCTATTTCAACCTCTCTTGTTTTCTCTTCATAGTCCTTTACCTTAGTATGGATGTCCCCAAGTTGTTCCTTAGACTAGAGACTAAGGGTGTTAGCTAGTCTTTTCAGCTTATGGTGAAATACCCACATAAGATTGCTAGTGGTCTCCTTATTCCAACAATTCCTAACTGTATCAATGAAGGTCTCATGTTCAGTCCAACAGTTGAGAAACTTAAAGTACCTGATAATATTGGTGGATCTGTTGTGCGTCTCCATGAGATGGGGGGAGTGATCAGAGCCCACAGAAGGCAAGTGAGTAATTGTGATATGAGGCATGTTATAAAGCCACTTGTCATTAACCATTCCTCTATCTAGCCTTTTCCAGATTGTGTCCCCAATCCCTCTCTTATTAGACCAAGTGAAGCTTTGACCTGAGAACCCCAAGTCTTGTAGCCCACAGTCTTCAATAATGCCTATGAATTCAAAGCTCTTCTTAATATTTTAAGGTATACCCCCACTCTTCTCCTTAGTATTGGTAATAACATTAAAATCCCCTATGGTGCACCAGGGGATGTTGCTATTGTTGTTAGCCAGCTGAAGCATCTTATCCCAAAAAGGTCTTCTAAGATGATCTCTACACTTGGCATAAACTAAGGTTATAAGGAATTTATTATCCTTGTGTATCTACTGAATAACACAGGTCACTTACTTTTCATCTGAGTCCACCATGTGGCAGTTGATGTCATCATTCCAAAAAACTCAAATTTTTCCATTAGGGTTGGTCATTGCATTGTCCATCTTCAACATTAACTTAAACTTGTCCAATCTAGTCATGTTGGAAAAAGGTTCCAAAATGGTAATCACTGATAATCTGTGAATTCTTCTGAGAACTTTGAGTATTTCTACTACTCCTTGGGTATTGATACCCCTAGCATTCCAAGTGATTGTATTAATCATTGGGATGATCTAGCTGAGAACAGTCTTGTGTTGGGTCTCCCCCCTGTGGCTGACTTAGTGCCTTTGTTGGTGTTCTTTTATTTTGTTTCCTTTGAACATGCTTCTTGGAGACAGTCCTTGTTGGTCTGACACTTTTTGAATTTTCTCATTATCCTCCTTGTCCTTGGAAGGACTGAAAGCTTGTATAAGGTATTCACATATTTCCTCATCATCCCCCTCATTTAGGGGGAGATTGTCCTTGTCAAATTCATCCTCAGAGTTAATCACTTGGTACTCATCCATTTCTTCAATAGGAAGAGCAGGGTCTGAGTTGAGGGTACATTCTTGTAAATTCATCCCTGAAGGGGTATTTAGGGAGTAAGTATCTCCTTTGGAATGGTCATCTTGTCATACCACTCTTTTCTCAAGTTTCTCCTTAGGTCCTACTGTCATGTTATCCATTTCAGTCCCTGTGTGTATTCCAAAGATGTTCTGTTGCTGTTCCATTCTCTTTTTAATAGCATCCCTTCTTTTCTTACTAAGCTTGATTCTTTTTTGCCCATTCCCAGTGGAACTGGTTCTAGCCATAGATCCTAGTTCTTTAGCCATAGCTCCTTTAGTAGTCTTGATTATAGGGGTGGCAGAGGCTCTAAGGTCAATCCTAGGGTCAGTATAAACCTCATGCAAAATATGAGTCAGATCCCCCCCCCCTCAGGTTCCCCTTCCTGCAGATTAGTAGGGGATCCTTCCACTCCATCCATACCTCCAGTACCACCAAAAAAGGATAGGGTAGGAGATTGAATAACATATAATTCAGGGGAGATGAGAGGATGGTCTATAGGAGCTATTCCATCCTTCCCATGGGATGATAAGTCAATACCTTGTCTCTTTTTGATGGGCAGGTTTTGTTCTACATGTCTTTTACTTTGCTGTTTAATCATGTCTCCTTCATGCCTGGAATTCTGATTGTTCCCTTTTCTCCCATTTTGGTTTTGTTTTCCTTTATACCCTCTTGTATAATTGGTGTGAGTCCTTTCTTTGCTTCCTTCCTTTCCTATAATTTTGTTAGTGGGCTGATCTTGTTCATCAAGATCAACATAATATGATGACAATTTAATACTAGAAAACTTACTTTAGGATCTTCTATCAATCTGTTGGTCATCCTTGTTCTGGTGGCTGTGAGTGTGTTCATTCCTTTCTTTTATTTGGCCCTGGTTCATATTTTTCTTTTGGTTCCTTCTGCCTTGAATCTGCCATTGACCTTTTTGCTTTCTATCTTCCTTTTCCTATCCTGTATTCCTTGTATCTTTTTCAGCATTTGGTTTATCATCCCTCTTATTGTCCTTTGCTTGATGAGATTCCTTATTCCCATCTTGAGATTTGGTTTGTTTGTCTTTTTCCATTTCTTTCCTTTTTTGTATTCTTCATCCCTTATTTTAATGGTGCAGACATGTTCCATATGGCCTTGGTGCTTACAGTATAGATAGTAGTCAGGTATACTCTCATATTGTATTGACATCCACCTTCCTATGGTTAAATCCCTTTCATCAAATCCCATCCAAACATGAGATGGTCTCTCTTTGGTAATGTCAATTTGAACTTTAACTTTTTCCATACTGCCTCTAGTCTTTTGGATTGAAGTAGTGTCCTGGTATAGGACCTTACCAATAGGTTCCAGCAAAGTTGTAACAAAAGCTTTGTTACAGCAATGCCAATGTAGCTTAGGAAGGGTTACCTAAATAGGGACAATAAAGGTCTCCTCCTCATGTTTGAAAGTAGGAGTTCAGGTTTGAATCCTCATAAGTTGTCCTTCTATGTGCATTTTGGTCTTGGTCCAGACAGTAACATAGTCATTCTCATTATCCAAGTCTATATACACATGTCTAGAATTAAAAAGTGAGCTATTTTAACTCCTCCTATCAGCTGAGTCTGGAGTATGAAGTTCTTTCTAATTAGCTCAACTTTGGGCATGGTATTACTGAACTTCCCAATCATGGTGTACCTATAAGATTCAACTAACTTTTGCATGTAATCATTTTTATTGTATATCACAACTGGGATGCCTTGTTAAGAGGTATATTTAAGCTGCTCTATTTCTATATGCCTTTCCTGTTGAGCCATATTGAGTCTTAGCTTGGTAGCAAATGTTTGAACCACAATGTAAGGGGCAGGTTCTGTTGTCTGCCCTTTCTTACCATCCATTTGATTACCTGTGATGGGGGATTGACCAGTTATATTCTGGGGGGTGGGATGTTGTTCAACAGTACATGGGGATTCCTTTGGTTTTTAGGAGCACTCCTATCAAAATTATTGGATATCTTAGGGAATTGGTTATAATTTCTATTCGTTTGAATATGGACTTCATGCCCCTTTCCTTTAGCAGTCTAGTGATCCCCATTGGTATCATTCCTTAATATTTGTATGTCATTCCCCAAATTGATGTCTATGCTTTGTCTAGGGTCCAACATGGTATCTTGAGAAACATTATACACATTTATAATACAATTTTGAGAAGTATTCGGGAGCATACCTTGTTCCTCCGATTGCTGTTTTTGCTGGCTCCCTTTTGTCCTTTCCTCTACGAACTCTGGTTTAGATTCCTTGCTAGGGTTCATATTAGGGGTATTCTTCTTTATTTGTCCCTGCAATTGTTCCTGTTGATTGTCCTTTTTCTCCAAGCTTTCCTCTGGCAGGGTCTGAGCTGAGATACACGTTTCCTCAGTTAGCCTTGTCTTTGTGTTTGTTGTTTCTTGTGAAATCGAAGGAAGCACATCAATCATGCCTAATTCATCCCCTATTGTAAATCCGGCGACCGCCTCACTAGGACTGTGGATGGATGAATTAGGGGTAGTATTAGTGTGGTCAGTCATCAAATTAGTCTTATCAATGTGTAACGTTTCCGTATGGCTTAATTCCGGCGGTCGATTACCGTCCGCCGGTGCCTCCCTCAACAATAGTGAGGCTCAGTTACCGTTAGCAGTAGAGAGAGTTGAGAGAGTATTTTTAGAGATAGAAACGGTCAAATAGATGAAAGCGGATTAAGGTTTGATTTAGGATAGTTAGGAGACCATAGATAGACTAAAGGGGCATAGGACATAATTAAATTATGAATTAACCATTAATGAAATGGACTAGATCACAAAACACAGGGCTTGACCGAAGCTGCCCAGGGACCGTGAACCTGTCCATGGGACCTCACTTGGTCTCAGCTTCAACTTAAACTCTTAGATGAGTTTTTGGACCAACTCATGAGGAGCCTCACGGACTGTGTAGCTCAACAAAGAAGGTGTACAAGTTCGTGGAACATCATTTAGTACAGAGTCCAGCCCCGAACCTTGGCCAACTCTCTGGATCACTTCACGGGACCCTTTCACGGTCCATGAAGGTTCACACGGACCATGAAGTGGTCTGTGGGGTTACACTTGGTTCATGGCTTGACCTCCAACCCCTAGGAGGACACTCTACCAACCCACATAAGCCACAAAAAACCGTGGACCACTAAACGGTTCGTGGTCCCACACTTGGAACCCAATCCAGAACCCTTTTCAAGCATACTTCCAATTACAAGCAGTCTCACTGTAAAGGCCATGACTTTCACACCAAAACTCCGAATTGAGTGAAACCAGTTGCATTGCGAAGATAACTCAAAGAGCTTCGATTTGATTTATAATATCCCAAAACATTACTCCTGTACCAATATATATGCCCTCTAAATGTCAGTGTTGCCTGACAGCCTTATAACCTTCCATTAAAATAATTTCTTTGAATTTGGCCACTTGAATACAACCCATGGCTACCAAAATTCAACCATGAAATGTTCAAGGCTAACCTTGACCAACCATTATAAAGTTCAAAAATGCTTTGGTCGTTACATCATCTCTCCCTTGGGAACATTCCTCCTCGAATGAGTTAAAACTATAGCTTGAGGACAACAATCAAACAAGAGACATTTTAACCACAACTCATAATGGATCATGCATCATTTCAAAGTCATTCAAAACTCATGTCAAAACACTATTTAAATCATTTTTGTGCTCATGTATGCATGCAATGCCATAAAACTCAAGAAGCAAAGAATTAGGACCATAAAAGGGATAGAACCTAGTACCTTAGGCTTGAGTAGATTGGAAGCGATAAGGATATCGCTCCATCATGTCCAAATTCGCTTCCCAAGTTGCACTTTCCACATTTTGGTTCCTCCAAAGAATCTTGACCGAAGCTACTTCGTTGTTGCGAAGCTGGTTTACCTGCTTATATAAGATCTGAACCGGCACCACTTCATAGGTCAAATTCTTCTCAACCGTGTAACGACCCGAAATTTTTTGAAAAATCCTTATGGTTGGTCTTTTAAGATTTTATAATGGTCATGGATGAGTTTTTGTAGCCACGGGTTGAGTTTGATTTGCTGAACGCATAACAGATCATTTGGTGGCCTAGAGAGGCCGTTTGGACAGTGAACTTTGAGCTAGCATAACTTCTAATGTGGGTTTAACTGTGTTGTATGATACATATAAAATTGAAGCTCTTTGAGTTAGTTTCACAACGCAACATGTTTCACTCCACTCGGAGCTTGTATAAGGAAGTTATGGCCAAAAGAGTGGGACTACCTAAAATCTGCAAGACATTGGAGATAGGCCCTGAAAATGACCCAAGGCAAGGACCACGGTCTATGAAACTTGGTACGGTCCATGTGGACGTCCGTTCCATGGTCCAGTGAGTTGGGGGCGGCAAGGACCCACCTCAAAACTTAAGTCATGACTCACGGACCACCCCACGGTCAGTGAGCTTTGGTACGACCCGTGTGAGGGACTGTTGAGCGGGGAAGAACCTTGGCCAAGGCTGGGGGTTGATTCATGGGCTAAGATTGGCTCCATGGACTAATACATGGTCCATGTGAATCCACACGGCCCGTGATTCCCCTCGTCAAGTGGTCTAGAATGTCCTCCGAGAGTTCGCATTGAAGTTTTGACTAAGTGTTGTTTGATAGTGCAGTTGACGGTCCATGAGTAACTATCACGGGTACTATAGCTCCCCCGTGAAGAACGAGTTATTGTTAATTGTCCATTTTATTACTGGTAATTTGGTGATTTAATTAATCCCTAGGCCCCATTTTGGTATCCTAAAGTCTACTAAACCCATAAATCAAGACCCTAACTTATTTTCATCCATTCTAAGCCTCCTCCTTTCACTTTGAAAATTCTAAAATCCTCTTGACCTCCATTGAAGAAATCTTGAAGAAATTGGGGAAGATAACCTTGACTAAGTTTGAACTTGCAATTCCTTTGGTGAAATCAAGGTATGCGGGATTTGATTCAAGGATCTTCTTTCATCCTTGACGATCAAAGAACCCTAACCTTTAAATTATGATTTTAAGCTCCTTCAAGTTATGGGTTCTTCAATTATTATTGTAGTTTAGTATTGGGAATTGTATGCTGTAGTTTTTAGGTTATTTAAACATGTTTTAAGCTTTAATTTATCAATGTTCATGGAAACCCTTTGATGAATCAAATTGCATGTCCCTTTCATGATTTAATTAAGCATGGGTAACTTGAATTATGCCTTATTTATGGATTTTCACTTGATTTATGATGAATTATCTTTCAAATTGAGAAATTAAGTTTGAATTCCATTACCCATGTTCTTGATTATCACTCATGGCATATGCATGGATATTGTTATGTTGAAACCCTTGATGAAACTCGTGTTTTGAATGTAATGTAAGACTTGTGATCACATAGTCCCTTGTCATGGCTCTTTGAGCATATTGGGTGCTTACACCATATTGTCATGTACTGAAAGCTTGATATGATAAGCTATGTAGATGAGCTACTCTTATTGCATTGACATGGAATGATCATGAAATGTTTTGGAAACT
>JBCEWC010020984.1:0-10669 GCA_038996855.1 Solanum aculeatissimum | reverse complement strand
TAGACATTATGTGATCACATTCTTGTCATAACACATACTTGTTCAAAATCATAGTCATAAACATATTTGGGACTTAGTCCACATCATATCCTTCTTGAAATCCATGTTCATGCATGCAAATGCCATGATTGATGATGAGAATAGTATGGGTACTCGAATTCATAATTTAAATCCAAATCAAGAAGAATCCATGAGAACTTCATAGTTAAATCAACAATTTAAACCTCAATTTAACATCACCCATGCATAAATTAAATAGTAAGGGGACATGCATACTTGTACCATCTTGAATCAAAGTAATTCATCAAATAGGGGCTTCATTCACCATGAAAATATTAAATAAGAACAATCCACACTTCAATTGCACTAAATCATCCTTAATTCAAAAGACCCATTTCCAGGAAAATCATAATTTATCAAAAACGAAGAAAAGGATTTTGGGTCTTCATGGTTGGAAGAGAAACCATGAATCAAACCCACATACCTTGAATTTAACAAAAAGATTGAGAAGATTCTGATGAAGGCTTGAGTTTCCCCCAATTTCAAGCTTGGTCTTCAATGGTGGATGAGAGAAAATTGAGATAATTTGGAAGATGAATTGAGATCTAGAATGAATTAAAAGGGGTTAGGGTTCAATTTAGGGGTTTTAGGAGACTTTAGAAAGGCTAAAACAACCCTAAGGATAATTAAAATTACCAATTAACCATTAACCATTAATGAAACGGACCAGATAACTGAAGCAGTCGCTGAAGGAAGCATCCACACGGTTCGTGTAGTGGCTCATAGACCATGAGCCCTACCGTGTGGCTTGACTTGGTTCATGCCTTGGCTTGGAATCTTGGAGGACTTTCTGGATTACTTCATGATAGGACACATGGTCCGTGAAGTTGCACACGGATCGTACACTGGTTCGTGGAGCCTCACTTAGCCCAGAGTCCTGGCCCTGGGTCTAGGCAGTCTCTGGACCACTCCACGAAGGCCTTCACGGACCGTGAGGCATTGCACAGACCGTGAGGTGGTCCGTGGAGCCTTACTTGGTTCCAGCCATGGTCCATTTCCTAGCCCACTCTATGCACCAACCCACGGACGGGCTCACGGATCGTGAACCCCCACACGGCCCGTGGTCCATCCGTATGGCACTGCCTTAGCCAACTTTGGCCCTCTCTTTTTCAGAACACTCACATACACGAGCAATCTCACTGTAATAGTCATAACGTAAACACCCAAACTCCGATTTAAGTGAAACCAATTACGTTGCGAAGATAACTCAAAGAGCTTCATTTTGATAGTTCATAGTCCACACAATTCATCTCATACCAAGAGATATAGCCATTCAAAGTCAGTCCTCCTACACGGTTTCATACAAAACTCTCCCAACACGATCCCTTTGAATATGACCACTTAAATAGAACTCATGGTCATCACTACACAACCATAAAAATGTTCAAAATGGACCTTGATCCACTAGTAAGAAGTTTGAAAATTTTTGAGTCATTATATCATCTCCCCCTTGGGAACATTCGTCCTCGAATGAGCTAGACCACAACTTAAGGAAGTCAATCAAGCAAGAAATATTTTTCATTATAACTTATAATGGATCATGCATCATTTCAAAACCATTTAAAACTCATGTCAATACATCATTTAAACCATTTTCGTGGTCATGTATGCATGCAATGTCATAAAACTAGAGAATGTAAATAATTAGGACCATTAGAAAGGATAGAACCTAGTACCTTAGGCTTGAGTAGATTGGAAATGATAGGGGTATCGCTCCATCATGTCCGCCTCCTCATTACAAGTAGCACTCTCCAATTATTGGTTCCTCCAAAGCACCTTAACTGAAGCCACCTCCTTATTGCGAAGCCGCTTCACTTACCTATCTAAAATTTCAATCGATACCTCTTCATAAGTCAAATTCTCCTCAACCGTCACACCCTCCAAAGGTGAAATTGTCGTAGGGTCACCAACCAATTATGGAATACCGGATGAATAGAGCTCATCTCCGGAGGTAAATCCAACCTATAAGCCACATTGCCAACTCGTTCAACAATCTCATATGGTACGACGTACCGAGGGCTCAACTTGCCCTTTTTACCAAATCTCATGATGCCTTTCATAGGAGATACCTTCACATAAACCCAATCACCTACATGGAATTTGAGATCCCTCTTCCTAATATCCAAATTGGACTTTAGGCGACTTTGAGCCATCCTCAATATCTCCCTAATCAACCTTACCTTTTCTATGGCCTCAAACACCAAATTTGGGCCTAGCAATGCTGCCTCACCTATCTCAAACCAACCCACCGAGGATCTACTTCTTATACCGTACAAAGCTTCGAACGGAGCCATACCGATACTAGCATGAAAACTATTATTATAAGTGAACTCGATAAGCGGTAGATGATCATCCTAATTTCCCTTGAACTCCAAAACACAAGCCCTTAACATGTCCTCCAAGGTTTGAATTATCCTCTCGGCTTGTCCATCAATTTGTAGATGGAAAGTCGTGCTTAATTTGATCTTAGTATCAAGTCCCTTTTTAAATGACTTCCAAAAGTGAGAAGTAAATTGAGTGCCACGATCCAATATGATAGACCTCGGTATACCATGAAACCTCACCAATTCTTAAATGTACAATTTAGCATAATCCTCAGCACTATAAGTATTCTTGACCGGTAAGAAATGAGCTGACTTAGTCATTCGGTCCACAACAACCCATATTGAGTCAAATTATTTTTGAGTGCGGGGCAACCCAATCACAAAATCCATATTCACATATTTCCACTTCTAAGTAGGAATCTCGATATCTTGGTCCAAACCATCGGGCCTTTGATGTTCAATCTTCACTTGTTGGCAATTTGGACATTTCGACACAAATTTAGCTATGTCTTTCTTCATACCATGCCACCAATACAACTCTCTCAAGTCTCGATGCATCTTAGTAGATCCTGGATGAATTAGAATATTGGGAATTATGAGCTTCACTCATGATAATCTCCTTTAGACCATCAACATCCGGAATACACAATCGATTTTGGTACAGTAGCACACCATCTCCTCCTTGGGAGAAAATCTCAATCTTTCTTTTGGCAACCATTTTCTTTAACTCCACCAAGAAAGGATCTAGGTCTTACTTTGCTTTAACATCAATCACCACCGAAGACTCAGATCCACCTTGAACAAAAATACCATCACTTTATGTGTTGGCCAACCTAACACCCAATCTAGCCAACCGGTGCACATCTTTCACTATCTCTTTCTTCCTTTCACCCACATGTGACACACTTTCCATAGATAGCCTACTAAGGGCATCCACCTTGCCAGGATGATAAAGGAAACTCATGTCATAATCCTTGAGAAGCTCCAACCATCTCCTTTGTCTCAAATTAAGGTCCCTTTGGGTGAACACATATTGCGAACTCTTGTGATTGGTGAAGAAATCCACGTAAACCCTATATAGATAATGTATCCAAATTTTTAGAGCAAACACCACCACCGCCAATTCAAGATCATGGTCAGATAATTTTGTTCATGCACCTTCAATTACCGAGACGCATAAGCTATTACTTTACCATGTTGCATAAGTACACAACCCAATTCGATCCGTGAAGCATCACAATACACCACAAACCCATCTAACCCTTTGGGCAAGGTCAAAACAGGAGCCGATGTGAGTCGGTCCTTCAAAGTCTGAAAACTCTTTTCACATTCACTTGACCACACAAACTTAGCCTTCTTCTAGGTCAATTTGGTCAACGAGGATGCAATGGAAGAAAATTCTTCAACAAACCTTCGATAATAACTGGACAATCCAAGGAAACTTCAAATATTTGAAGGAGTCAACGGTCTAGGCCAATATTTCACCGCTTTGGTTTTCTTAGGATTAATCTTAATGCCCTCACCGGATACCACATGACCAAGGAATGCAACTTCTCCCAACCAAAACTCACACTTGCTAAACTTGGCAAATAATTGCTTCTCCCTCAAGGTTTGAAGCATCAATCTCAAGTGATCCCTATGCTCTCGCTCACTTCGGGAGTAAATCAGAATGTCATCGATGAACACCACCACAAAACTATCAAGGAATGGCTTGAATACCCGATTTATAAGATCCATAAACACCCTCGGAGCATTGGTCAAACCAAACAACATCACCACAAATTTGAAATGCTCATAACGAGTCTGAAAGGCCATCTTGGGAATATCACACTTCCTTACCTTCAACTGATGGTAACCCGAACGAAGATCTATCTTAGAGAAATAAGTAGCTCCTTGAAGTTGATCAAACAAATCATCAATTATGGACAACGGGTATCTATTCTTAACGGTCACCTTATTCAACTGCCGATAATCAATACACAGTCGAAGAGAACCATCCTTCTTCCTCACAAACAACACGAGAGCACCCCAAGGTGAAATACACGGTCTAATATATCCCTTCTCTAACAAGTCCTTTAACTGATCTTTCAACTCATTTAGCTCAGTCGGAGCCATATAATAAGGAGAAATAGAAATCGTTTGAGTATCCAGAAGAAGATCTATACCAAAATCCACTTCTCTATCGGGAGGAATGCCGGGAAAGTCTTCGAAAAACATATCGGAAAACTCATTAACCATCGGAACCAATTCTAGAGTAGGTGACTCACCCTCCACATCTCTAATCCACACAATATGATAGATACACCCCTTACAAATCATTCTTCAGGCCTTGAGGTAAGAAATAAACCTACCCCTAACCACGGAATCGCTACCCTTCCATTCCAACACCGGTTCATTAGGAACTTGAAAATTGACTTAACTAGTTCTACAATCAACTGAGGCATATGAGGCATGAAACCAATCCATCCCCAGAATAACATCAAAGCCATACATCTCAAGCTCTACAAGATCACCGGGGAAAATTTTATACAACACAAAAATAGGACAACCCCGGTACACTTTCCGAGTAATAATAGACTCACCCATGGGGGTATACACCGAATAAGGTTCCCTTAGAGTTTCAGGGCTCAAACCAAATTTAACAGCCAACAGAGGAGTCACAAAAGATAGATTGTCACCCGGGTCAAGTAAAGAATAAGCATCAAAACCAAAGATTTTTAACATACCAGTCACGACGTCTGGATCTTTCTCCACCTCCTGTCGGGCATGAACAACATAGAACCTGTTATTTCTAGGAGAACCAACAACCTGAGCCTTTGGCTGCCCTTGACCACCAGGGGCCGCTTGATCTTTCTTTGCACCCCTTGGACAGTCGAAAATCTTGTGGTCCAAACCCCCACACCTAAAGAAAGCACCCGAAGCTCTCCTATAATCGCCCACATGGTTCTTCCCACACTGTCCACAACAGGGAATTCGTGGACCACCCTCAATCTATAACTTAGGAGGAGGCACTCTTGGATTAGCAAACCTCCTATTTGAACTTTGGCCCTGTTAGAAACGACCAAATTCGGTGCCATCCTTAGAGTTGGAGAATCCACCATCACTCTATATATATGATTGCATAATTGTAGATAAGAAGTTGTGCAATCATATAAAGTAAACAACAAAAGGAACAAAATGTATAGAAAGAATGATCATATATGTGGTGTCTATATCTGCCTCCTCAAAATAACCAGTACAGTAGACTTCTAAGAAGGCATACAAAAATATTCTCAAATGTTTGCTATATATATAACTAATTAGTTGCAAAATCATGTCATATTATAGGTAGAGATTACATAGACAGATACATCAAAAGATGAAGTAGGTTTCATTAGAAGACTCATCATCACAAAGCATGGCCAAGCAAACATCTCTAGTCATATTTGAATCTTGAATTAAACTATCTTTGTTGTACTTATCGCTTGATCCATGCTTGATCCCTGAAATATTCGCTTAAACATAATTATGTAGGTTTGCAATATTTCACATTTATTCTTGCAAACTGACATCTTTTTGTTTAAGAGAGTATTTCGGGGATCAAGCATGGATCAAGCATGGATCAAGCAATAAGTACGACAACGAGAGTTTAATGCAAGATTCAAATATGGTTGGAGGTGTTTGCTTGACCATGCTTTCTTATGTTGACTTTTCTGATGTAACCTACTTCATCTTTGGAGGCATCTGCCTATGCAATCTCTACCTATAATCTGATATGATTTTGCAACTCATCAGCTATATATATATATATATATATATAGCACACATCTGTAGATATTCTCGTATGCCTGCTCAGAAGTCTACTATACTGGTCATTTTGAGGAAGCAGATATAGGCACCACTTATATGATTATTCTTTCGGTACATTTTGTGTCCTTTGTTATTCTTTTTTATATGATTACACAACTTATTATCTACAATTGTGAAATCATATATATAGAGTGAAGTGATAGGTGGAAAATGAATGGTGGGCGATTAGAAGATGATCGGAAAAAGTTTGTAAAGAAACATAATTTACAATTGGAAGATATGTTGGTATTTAGACATGAAGGAGATATGGAATTTTATGTTCTCATATTTGATTCAATTAATCAACATGAGAAAGAATATAAAGAAGAAGAACAAAAGGCATAAAATGTTCAGACTTAAGAGCAATTTTAATCTAAAGGTAAAAGTTCTATAAGATAACATTAAAATTGATATTTGAATGTTAAAATTATTTTAGAAAACCTAAAAAAGGTAAAAATTTTGTGAATGAAAAAAAGGTCGATTAATTTTGTGTGTTAGCCCATGAATTTTGTGGTGGTAAGACTTCGATCAATTTTTTCGTGAAATCTTTACAGAGCCATATAGAATGACCTAAAAACGAATTTCAATAGCCTTAGCCTGATTGGGGGGGGGTTGTTTAGAATATAAGGGACAATTGACAAGAATTTGGTGATTTTCTCTGCTTTGAGTGTGTTAGCCCATGAATTTTTCAACTGTATGACTTCTAATAAACGTTTTTGCGAAACCTTTACAAAATCGTCTGTAATGACCTGGAAAGAGTTCCAATAGTCTCATCCTAATCTCTTGGGTATTTTTTAGCATTTAGGGTCATTCAACAAGAATTAGCAATTTTTATTATTTTTTGTGTGTGTTATTCCATGAATTTCTTAAATATATGGCTTCTGGTTAATTTTTTGTAAAACCTTTAAAGAACTATTCAATGACCTGAGGAAAAATTTCAATAGCCACAGCTTGATCCGCATGGTATTTTTTAGCATTTAGGGACCACTCAACAAGAATTAGACGATTTTTGTTTGTATTTTTCATGTGTGTTGGACCATGAAATTGTCTTTTGGTATGACTTTTGATAAATTTTTCCATGAAACCTTTATACAACCATCCATAATGATCTAGGAAAGAATTTCAATAACCTCGACCTGATCTACAAGGCATATTTTTAGCATTTAGGGGCCACTCATCAGGAATTAAGTGATTTTATTCATTTTTTTGTGTGTTAGCCCATGATTTTTTTTTGTGGTATATATTTCATTCAATTTTCCTGCAAAACCTTTACAGAACTATTTTTAATTACTCAAGAAAAAAATTTAATTATCTCGGCCAGATCAGCTAGACATTTTTTTTAGCATTTAGGGGCACTCGATAGGAATTAGGCAATTTTCTCTATTTTTCCTAGGGGTTAGCCTATGAATTTTTTGATGATATGGATTTTGGTCATTTTTTGGAGAACTTTTACAGAACCATCCTAGGGAAGAATTCCAATCACCTCGACCTAATTCGCGGAGCATTTTTTTAGTATCTAGGGACCATTCAATAGGAATTACGTAATTTTCTCTATTTTTATGTGTTAGCCCATGGATCTTTTGATGATATGGATTTCAATAAATGTTTCTACAAAACCATCCATAATAACCCGAGAACAAGTTTCAATAGCCTCGGCCTGATCTATGGGACATTTTTCAGCATTTAGAGGTCACTCAATAAGAATTAGATGATTTTTTCTACTTTTTGTATGAGTTAGTTCATGAAATATTTTTGATGGTATGAATTATGGTTAATTTTTTTGCACAACCTTTACAAAATCGTCCGTGATGACCCAAAAAAGATTTCTAAAAGCCTTATCCTGATTCGAGGGGTATTTTTTTAGAATTTTGAGGCCACTACAAAGGAAGTAGGTAATCTTTTTATTTCCATCTTTCCTATGAATTATTTTTGGTGTTACGACTTCCGATTATTTTTCTGCAAAAATTTTACAAAATCATTGTAATGACCTGAAAAATAATTTCAATAGTCTCGGTCTGGTCCACGAGGCATTTTTAAGCATTTCGGGGCCACTCAATAAGAATTAAGTAAAAAAATTATTTTTTGTGTGTGTTTTGGTGGTATGACTTTTGATTAATGTTTTTTGCAAAACGTTTTATAGAACCATCCGTAATAATCTAAGGAAGAATTCTAAGTATGAATAACTATTTTAAAGATTATCTTAACTCTAGTACACGAATGAGTATTTTTGTAATGCAATATGATAAAGTTTTTGACACTAGGTATGATAAAGTAAGGGAGAAGGATTATATGACAATATTTCATGGCTTTCTTGAAAAAATTATATTAAATGGTGGATGAAGCTGCCAAATTATACACTAGAAAAGTATTTCAAAAAATTCAAGATGGTTCAATCACAAAAATTTATTTTAGAGAAGATTGAGGTTCCCGATGGAATACACGTCTATGAAGTGCATTTGTTTCAAAAACAATACATTGTTAGATTGAATCTTATACTAAAATAATTATACGCTTTACTTTCAATTCCTTGCATGAAACCAAAAAATATGGGTTAAAAAAAGTGGGGTTTCTTTGGAGAGGTTTTTATGGTGGCCATGAAATATTAATCTTGTGAATGAAATAATAGAAAAATAAATAAGAAATCATGTAGAGAAAGAAGTGATCTTTCCAGGGGCTAAGAATTATTTATAGGGGACAAACTCACTTTAAAAGGAGTTATTTATGTTTTGCTCCCTTAATTTTAAAATACAAAATAAATTTGATATAATTTAACTTTTAAAATTAGAAAAAATTACACAAAATAGATCCATTGTGAAATTATTTATTTAAATTGGACTCATTTCAAATTATTTAAGAAAAATTATACAAATAGTCAAAATTTTCAACTTATTTATTAAAAATAGCTACTCTTTTGAAAAATTATTAATTAGAGCTACATTTTAATTAAATGTCAAATCAAAAGTATCCTAATATTATTCCCTTTTTTTCTCATTTTATTTTTAACTAGTTGTTTAAAATTATTTAATATTTAAAATTGAATCTTTTTCTCTCCTTTTCAACATAGTTTATGCACCTCTTTCATTTATTAAAAATATTTAAAACACAATATTTTTGGTAAATATGGATTCAGCCATTGTTGTCATTTTCTTAATATTCTCACCAGATCTTTTGCTTTAATATTTTTTCAATCAACAACACAATCTTTTCTCTATCATTTCTTCACCTTCACGACATTTTCTCATCATTCTCTGATAAGATTTCTCGCTTTAATTTTTTTTTCAATCGACACATTTCATTCCTTAAAAAAGACAAAGTGATTCAAAGAAATCCTCGATATATTTTAGGAAACTGAAAAGTTGTGTTATGTTTGAGGTGATTTTGTAATCGATAATTCTAATTGTTGTTGTATTCATTTGAATTTATACAATTTTTTGTGTGTTTTAGTGTTTAGCAATCCTTCATTATCAGTTAGGGTTTTAACTAAGGAGAATGTAACAACCCAAAATGTTTTGAAAATCTACTTATGGTTGGCATTCTATGATGTACTACAAGCCATGTTTGAGTTTTGGTGGCCACGGGTTGAGTTTAAGTGGCCGAATGCAAATTGGGCTAGTAAGTGGCCTAGAGGGACAGTTTCAATAGGGTACTTCAAATAGTCATAACTTTTGATGTGGGATGAACCATGTGGGATACCACATATCAAATTTAAGATCTTTGAGTTAGCTTTTCAACACAAGTAGTTTTACTCAATTTGAACTTCGAATGAGGGAGATATGACCCAAACAGTGAGACTATCTAAATTTCGGAAGCCATTGGAGATAGGCTCAGAAAAGTGGCCAAGGACTTTGGAACGGACCTTGAAACTTTGCACGGTCCGTCTAGTGCCTCGTTTGATGTTCCAGTGAGCTTGGGGTAGCCTGGAACCACCCCTAAGCCAAATGTAGGTTGACGGAACCTTGAATGGTTCATTTGGCACTTAACGAGCCGTTCACTGTCCCGTGAAGTTGGACAGTGGCTAGGCCAAGGCTTGGGAATTATGTTTGGGGTTAAGTGAGGTTAGAAGGTGGGTTACACGGTCAGTCACAACTTTAACGAACCGTTTATGGGTTCGTGAAGTGTAACAGAAAGTCCTCCAAAAGTTCACGCTGAAGAATTTGCTAAGTGTCACTGGACGGTCATTTGAACGGACCGTGTACATGTAAACGGCACTGTAGCTGCCGTTTGGGTGCTGTGTTCAGTGAAAAGTTCTGGTTTATTAATGGTATTTTCGATTTAACATTTCCCTAAGCCCCCTTTTGGTCCCTTAATGTATCCTAAACCCCTAAATCATCCCATAAACCCTCATTCATTCATTCAAACTCTCCTACCCTCTCTCTTAATATCCTAAGGCTCTCTTGACCTCTATTGAAGCTAGCTTGTAGAATTTGGGGAAGAAGACTTGATTAAGCTTGATCTTG
>JBCEWC010020983.1:0-10669 GCA_038996855.1 Solanum aculeatissimum | reverse complement strand
CTTGTAGTGGTGAGCCCTATTGTTCAAGGGCAATAGCCACAATCTATCTACCTTTATGTTTATGTATTTACTTTCTTAACTTGAGGGTGAGCCTCAATGCTTGTCGAGGCCCCGCTCTTTTATGTAGAGGCATATTTTGGATAAATCTTACTCTTGTACGTTTGACTTGTATGTTGGATATTTGGCTTTGTATTGTGATACTATGTTCCCCTTGATCTATGATTATATTCTCATGTTATGATAATGGCTTATGTTTCCATGTTATTATGATGACTTGAATGTTGAGCATGATGAATGATTATGTGTTATGTGCAAGCATGCTTTTCCCTTTCTCGTAATGTCCCCATAGCTTGAGTCCCAAGTCCCTAAATCCTTAGAGCTTATATGCTACATGCTTTAGTTTATGCATTTCTGAACCGATGATGTGTGTAATGATGCAATGATGGCTTGATCGAGGGTCTTCGGATCCTCTTTTACCATGTCACATCGAGGCCCCCTATCCGGGTTGTGATATTCGGGCTGGACTATCCTCTAGGGTCCAGACACCTTTCCGTCAAACTATGCTCCAAACATATGTTCCTCTTATGTAACCAAAATAGGTGGTGTTCCCATAAGGAATTATTATGTTATAAATGGATCTACCTCTGGAAAGACGGTCAACTCTTTATCCATTATGGGGTAGACGACGGAGTTCCAAGTTATAGCTCACTTGCTCTTATGTCGGTTGAGATCTCATCCCTATTATTTTTATATTACTAAGAATTCATGCATCATGGATTTTATGGCATATTGATATTATGTTCTTTCTTATATCTTTCTTTCTATATATGCACCATTGTCATATAACATCGATTTACAAGATGTTATTGACATATTCATTGCACGCCCGCATACTTAGTACATTAAAATGTACTAACACATACTTTTTTACTTGCATGATCTAACCATGTAGAGACCAGAGACTATATCTATCTACCTCTTGACGGTTAGCTTGGATCTTTGAAGTATCATTTGTTGTGAGTCCTTGTTCCAAGGATAATACCCATCATCCATCTAGCTCTTATGTTATATTGATCAAGTTTTTACTTTGAGGATGAGCCCAGGACATGTCTTGGTCCCCCCACCCTATTCTAGACTAGAGGCGTTGTTAGATACTATGGAGTTCTTCATACAAGTATGTTATGTGTATACTTTAGATGCTATGGTTAAGTATTATATATGGATTTTATGATTATGCTTATTGTATTATGATATGTTTAATGATAATGTGCTTATATGGAAAGTTCCAAGTCCCTTCTTGCCCCCATAGCATGAGTTATACTTACTCGCCCCTTAGAACGTATTTGTTATGTGCTAAGTGATTCATGCAAATCCTTTGCCCCCTAACATCCCCATAGCCTGAGTCCAAAGCCCCATAATCCCTTAGAATTTTGTGTTTCTTGTTAAATTACCCGCTTCTGAACCAATGATATCTAAATTGATGCTATCAAGGCATGTTTGAGGACTCTCGGGTTCTCATTCGTCATGTCACATCTAGGTCGTACTCCCGAGTCGTGACAACTAGCCTAGCCTAAAAAACAAACCCTTGGTTGTACATAGTTTTTGGAAGATGTTTCTAATAGGATTCCTTTGGAAATAAATCTTTTAGATTTATAACCAAACCCTACTTGGAGCCTTCTTTTGTGCTAAATCGAATCCCTTATAATAATATATCGATAAGATGTTTCCTTGGAAATAAATCTTTTGGATTAATAACCAAACCTTACCTAGAGCCTTCTTTTGTGCTAAGTCGAATCCCTTATAATAATCCATCAATAAGATAAATCATAAGCTTTAAGTATCAACAAACCATCCATGACATACATAGAGATGTTCATTAAGTTTGGTGATTCAAATCTTAAGAGTGGTCCTTACCATAAGTGAAATCCATGATTTAGGTAAGAAAACATTTCACCAATATTCATTTGATCATTAACGAACTCCCATAATCATATCAATAGATTTTATAAACATTATGAAGAAGTGCTTATCATTCAAGTCATCATTCAATGAAAACTATTGTAGACTAGGTGGGTTTAATGTCAGATCACTTTAAGAAATATGCAATCCAATGAGATTATCCAATAACATAATAAAGTTCAACAATAAGAATTGTGCTGAAAACAACCCACCATGAATCTCAAAAACCTAATTATCTTGATATTGAAATTCCTTCTAAATAATCAATTTCATGCAAGCGGCTATCAATTCACATTGAGATAAGTCAATTAGTGTAAAATAATTCATAATCTATACTTTTAAATTGAAATCATAAAATTGAAATTCACATGAATGAAATTTTAATATTTAGTTGAAAAATGTTTAGGCTCCATGGGTGTAAGCTAACCATGGATAAAAAACCCACATACCTAGATGAAATTGTTGCAAAGGCCTTGAGAAATTATGGAGAACCATGAAGAAACCTTAGCTGGTATTCTCTTGAGCTTGAGATGAAAAAGACCTTTGCTGACTTACAATTTTTGTGAATGAAGTATAATTTGAATGTATTGGGTAGTATAGGGAAATAATGTAGTCTTTAGGATCCAAAACAATGTTGTATATGTCTAAGTGTTGTCACGACCCCACTTTACTATCGTGATGGTGCCTACCTTAACCTCCGATGGGTAAGTCTAACCCAAACATGGAACAACTACTTACACGCACATAGAAACAATTTAATAATAGCTAACTAAGAACAATATGATACTAGATATAAAAGGATAAGGACAATATAATACCCTCCCATGATTTGGAAGTCACTTGTACATACTACTATAATAATTATATGTTACGATAAACCATAATGCAACTCAATATACATATACAAAAAATGATATTCAAGGCAAGTCTCGACTCATAAAAGAAAACCACTAATACAGAAGAATAGCTGAAGGATCCAAGGACATCAAATGCTCAGCACTAGTCTCTGAATATACAATTATCACTAGAAGAACCAATGATGTTGACTCATGTTAGGACCTAAACAAAAAAACTAATACAAAATGTACGGGTGAATATTAGAGATATGGTACCTAGTAGACATCATAGACCGATAGGTAAATAATAGTGAATAATGCAAGGATACCTTAAATATAACTCCACAAGTGTCTAATCAAGAAAACCTCGTACATAAGCTAGTGAATATGGAAGTAACCAGGACTAGATGACGATGTAGTGATGTACATGTGTGTACGTCCCTCCTATCTATGCTTGTATGTTGTTTGACCCCCATAAGCCTAGAAGGTGCATGCCAAGACCCAAGCCTAGGGTCTAGTCAAAACTTGGTGAAGGAGACACCCGTAGGATCCTCATCCAAGATGTATTGGGATATCAAGAATTCAAAGGCATATTGTCATACATTTTGCTAAAACAAATGGGATACGGTCTATGGCACATCATTTAAGGGAAAAATAATCATTCCAAAATATACATTAGCATCCATAAACATGCCATCTAGAATATAAGTCAATGGGAACTAGTAAATGGTAAATTTCCCTCAAATAGAAAAGATTCCAAGTTTGAACACAAAAAGTAAAGGCCTTTAGTTTAAAAGCCATACTATACATCATATAAAAAATACATGGAATGAAAGAAAAATAGGTGAAGTCCCGAAATAAGGGCTCACTACAATAAAACTAGTCTTTGATTATTGGAAAACTAGCCAGAAGCCACCGAAGGAGGAGCATCGTTACCTACGTGATGACATTATGGCGGCAAATATGTATTAGTACTTTCTAAGTGTACTAAGTATGTTAGATGCAATTCAAATATGTCACTGTGATGCCATCATATATAAGTTAGAGACTTTAATGGATAAAATCATAATTGTAACATTCCTATAAGCTTTAGCATGCACAAGGATTTACGCTCAATATGAGTAGAGGTACTGCATACATGAAAAACATGCGATGAAATGAAAATATAAATATCATACTTTTTTTGGAATGGACCATAACAGAAATATAAGACTATGTGAGCTACTATATGAAATCCAACATAACCCTCTATGCTGGCACTGGATGACCACTTTGCAGGTGGAACTCCATCACATAGCATGCGTAATAATATATAATAATTTGCATATGTGGATCTACTAGCCTAGCTTAAAAAGGCTCCTATGGTGGCACATAGCTAATGGGGGAAGGATTGCTTCTAGTGTTCCCTTACAAAACCCTTCCTAATTGCTTCATTGAGTGGTTCGTCATCCCACAAAATTCTTTAATGCTTATACTTAGTCAGATAATGACATTTAGAATCATAAGTAGTAATCTCAACAGTAACTTAAAACTTAGGCAACCACAAAGTGAGAATTATCGTTTCATCTTGGGGACCATCATAAACAATATTTATGGCATCATTAACACACTTATATCATGGAAACGTACCTACTTAAAATCATTATTTTGTTCCCTATTCATTATCACATATGATGCAAGATTTGACTTTACACTTCGTGGGTTTAATCATAGATTGGAAAATTCATAAATCATGAGAGTCATGCATGACCATGGAGAATTAGGCTTACTCAAAAAATACATTAACAACTCACACTTCATCATTTGAACCGTACTCTTTGGGGTCAATACCATAAACCCAAAACTAATTGAAATAATTAGCAAAACATTACATGGTAGAATTAAGGCAAAATACATTAAACAAATATCATGAAATAAACATTAGCATGCATGGTAGTATTCAAAGAACATAAAGAAAAGGTTAAAGCTTTTGATTAAGCATTTTGTGGGGTGAAAGGTGACCCACTAATCCACTCGCATACCTTCGGTGAGGACTATAAAGAAGGAACATTTTGTTATGGAGAAGGTCGCTTTAAAACCTAGCTCTCATTGACATGTTCGTGGAGAGAATGAAGGCCTTAGGATATTTTGACAAAGCGGAAGAATGAAAAAGAATGTGAATTCTAGGGCTTTAAGGTATGTTTTAGGGCCTAAAGAGTCTTAAAATTACATAGGTTAGATCTTGGAATTATGGAAAGTATAAAAATGCCCTTCATTAAAATTATCGGGTACAAGGCACGAGACAACAATTATGGGTAATGGATAATACCATGAGGTGTGGTTCTCGTCATCCGATTCTCCTTTCCCAATATTTAGAAACATATTAACAAAAAACAAACCACGAAACCTCTATCCACCGACCGTACATTAATCCACGTGTAGTAGATGGCCCTGTGGATTCCTTCCACACTTAGTAAAATTTCTATTCTCAAGGATCTCATTTATGAAGGCTAACCATGAATGATGAACAAGACCACATACCATTCTGTTGATCATAGGCCATCTTCTAAAAACTCAAAATTAGCTTCATGTTTGAAACTCACAGCTACGACTCAATCAACAGTCCATGTTTCCTTCCACCGACCATAAATGGTCTTCATGCATTCTTTTCACACACAGAAAAATTTAAACTCTCTGAGGAGCTTACTCACAAGCTTGGTCTATGGCTTGTGGTTTGATCAACAAGCCATGAACTGGGCTCTTGAAATGAATACCCACACATCCGGTTTAACTTTTTTACACTTTCTAAGCTCCTAGCACGAGGATCCTTACAATACAACCATCAAGAATAAAGGGGTAAATATGTATATGGTGTAATTGTTATGTCTGATAGAACCTCTAACTAGGCCTTTAACCTCCTCTATATACCCCGATTCACACTCTAATAGAAACTACCCCTCAAACATTAATCGAACAACTCAGACTTTAACCGAACAGGTGAGACTTCAACATAATCTATGACCAAGGCATTAACATAATATAAGATCACAACTTTGCCCGAAGGCCCGGATATGTCCAAAATGCCCTTCAGCAATGCCGACTTTTACGGTAACTACGTGACTTCAACCCAATATCCGATAATTGTAAAGAATTCAACTGCATAGTCTTTAATCACGGGTATACAAAGAGTAACTCATCCTCATCTACACATTGTCCTAGTGGATGAACATGAAATCATTTGTTGGAAAAGCCCTGACCTTTAGCCGTAGGAGACTTTACTGTATGTGTTAGGTTTATATCATTAGTCCCAATGTATATAAACAGAATATGATGTGCCACGAGAACAATTAGATGGCCGACACAGATAAAGAGTAATCTGGTTGGCACACCTCACACAAGTATAAATGTCTATCGAACCTAGCTAACATATGTCTAGGGAATCTCTAGACAAAGCCTAGATGAAGGACCAACAATTAAAAAATAAGTACAATATAGTAGACAATGAATACACAAATCATAGGTGTGTTAAGCATGTCAAACAACAGTTATGTCAATCCCTAGTAAACAGAAGTACAACAGACAAATAGTATATGACATAACATTAGTATATAAGTCACCAAAGGATCCTCAACTTGTCAAACCAACACCCTATAAGCATAGACTACCAATGATAAAGTACAAAATAAATAGACTAGTCACGCATGCCCTCAACTTGTCAACAAATAACAGACAATGACAAATGTCAAAAAACATACTCATACTCAAAATTTGTTGACTTTAACCCCTTTCCCTTCACCATGTCTAGTCAATACCAAAACAATTTCACATTTTCCACTAAGTCTAAGAGAGCAAAAATTGTAGCCTATCTGTATATCGATCTTTTGTGTCTTTGATCACTCTATAGGCGCCTTTCCCTTTCGGAGAAACCCAAAACACTGTCTAGCTATCAAAAGTAGATTAATAGAGTTAATGCGGTCATTTTGACATTAAAATTATTGAAAATGGGCTTAAATAAGTCTTGGAAAAAAATGTGTCCACACCATAACCCCAAAAGAAAACTCATATAAGAATACTCATCCTTTCCTGAGCCTATACCTCAACATCGAGATCAAGCTGATGCATAAAACTACATAAAATAGCCTAATAATGGAAAATATTTCTTTAATTAAAACTTAATATAGATAGAAGGTTCAATGGCATTTTCGATCCAATGCAACTCAGTAAATCTATTCTAACATTACCAAATGTGGACCTCAAGAATATACATAGAATAGACAATTGTTTTTACTATAATTCATATCAAAATGATAAAGAAATGACATTTCAATGTTTCTAATAGCAATTCAAATACAATGCAAAAAAAATAGCAAGCATTACCACAAACAATATGCCAAAAGTAATTTCCAACGCTCCTGCGACATTTCTATGAATTATACATAAGTTTTTCTTTTCAATCACAAAGATCAACTTTTGGATAAAGGTTTATCACTATAAAAAAATTTTGCTCTACACTTTTTGTAAAGCTAGAATTTTTGTATTTAGCACTTCCACTCCCATACCTTCGTGAATACGAAGGAGCCCAGTGAATGCGGCCAAACCAGTGAATGCGGTTCCAACTTGCCTTCTATAGTAACCGGCCAAACCAAGGAAGCTACAAATGTCCGAAGGTGTCAAAGGTCTAGGCAAACCTCTTACCTCCTCGGTTTTCTTAGGATCAACCTTCATGCCATCACCGGACACCACATAGCCAAGAAAAGCAACCTCACCTAACCAAAACTCACATTTGCTAAATTTTGCATACAACTTCTTTTCCCTCAAAGTTTGAAAAGCCAATCTCAAATATTTCACATGCTCTTGCTCACTGCGGGAGTAAATCAAAATATCATCAATAAACACCACAACAAAACTATCAAGATAAGGCTTGGACACCATATTCATAAGATCTATAAACACCGTCAGGGCGTTAGTCAACCAAAAAGACATCACCTAAAATTCAAAATGACCATATCGGGTACGAAAAGCATGTTGGGAATGTCACACTCCCTCACTTTCAATTGATGATAACCCGAACAGAGGTCTATTTTGGAGAACTGAGTAGCCCCTTGAAGTTGGTCAAACAAATCATCAATCCTAGGCAAAGGATACCTATTTTTCACGGTCAACTTATTCAATTGCCTATAGTAAATACACATACGAAGAGTTCCATCCTTTTTCCTCACAAACAACACTGGAGCACCCCAAGGTGATATGCTAGGCCTAATATACCCCTTATCCAACAAATCTTTCAATTGGTCTTTCAACTCTTTTACTCCGCCGGAGCCATACGATATGGTGGAATTGAAATGGGTTGAGTATCCGGGAGATGGTCAATACAAAAATCCACCTCTCTATCGGGAGGAATGCCAGGAAAATCTTCCGAAAACACATCGGGGGACTCTTTCACCACCGGAACCGATTCAAGCCTAGGGGATTCTCCCTCCAAATCTCTAACCCAAACTATATGATAGATACACCCTTTCTCAATCATTATCCGGGCCTTAAGATAGGAAATAAACCTACCCTTTACTATGGAGTTTCCACCCTTCCATTCCAGTACCGACTCATTAGGTACTTGAAACATAACCCACCTAGTTCTACAATCAATAGAGGCATAAGATGCATGCAACCAATCTATCCCAAGTATAATATCAAAATCATACATTTCAAGCTCAACAAGATCACCAACAAACACTATGCAAACCCGACACGGGACAACCTCTATACACTTTCTGGGCCACAATATACTCACCCACGGGAGTATACACGAAATAAGGCTCTCTCAAATTTTTGGGGCACACATCAAACTTAGTAACCAACAAAGGAGTCACAAAAGATAAATTTACACCCAGATCAAGTAAAGCATATGCATCAAAATTAAAGATTTTTAACATACCCGTGACGACATCCAGAGCTTCCTCAACATCTTGATGGGCATGGAGAGCATAAAATCGGTTGACCCTTGGAGTACCTTCAACCGGAGCCTTTCGTGGATCTTGACCACCAGGAGCAATTTGAGCTTTGTTCACATTATTTGGGCATTCCGAGATCTTGTGGTCCTTACTACCACACCGAAAATATACACCCGTAGCTTGCCTACACACCCCAAGTGATTTCGACCACATTTTGCACAATTAGCAATTTGGAACCCACCATGAAGTCGGGCCCTCTTGGGCTCATGCACCCTTTTGTCCTTCATCTTCTCACCATCAATTTGTTCGGCATATGTCATGAGCCTTGAGATATCCATCACTTTTATAAGCATAGGCGTATGACACTCCTTCACAATCAAACCCGATGCACCCGACATGAACTTGTGCATCCTTGAATGGGGATCCAAAACTAAAGTAGGAGCATACTTAGAGAGTTTGGTGAACTTGAGGGCATAGTCCCTCACGGCCATGTTCCCTTGTCGGAGATTGATAAATTCAGTCATTTTCTCTTCCCTAAGCTCATGTGGGATGAACCTATCAAGGAAAGCCATCTTAAATTCCTCCCAATCAACCTTCACATCCACCACCCTTTCCATGAGCCATTGGCCATACCAAACTTGAGCAACATATTTGAGTTGGTAGGCCGCCAACTCTGCCTTTTCCTCCAAGCTAACACCCATAATAGACAAAACCTTGTTGATCTCATCCACAAACTCTTGGGCATCCTCTTCAGCCTTAGAACCATAGAATTATGGGGGATTCATACGAGTGACGTCCCTCACTCTTGATGCCGGAGTAGTGATAGGGGTCGGGTGAACGGGCCTAGCTTGGTTGGCCACCACTTGTGCCAACATAGAGACGACATTAAGGAATTCGGCATGGGTCACCTGTTCCTCAACCAGTGCCCGATGAGCCATATCCTCAACTTCTGCAGCCAGACGTTGAAAGTGAGCTCTTATTGGAGGCATTTCTGAAAGAACGACAATACCAAGTTTAGAGGCATTATTAAGATTTCTTGGCACGACATAAGGAAGAAATGAAGTGAGGCACTTTCCTAAAAAGTCATCATAGCCTCTTGTTCATAGTCATGGCACGCATCACACCCATGACCAAGACTCTAATAGACGCGGCATGTTGGACTCCAAGGATCATTACAACCTAGGGCTCTGATACCATCTTTGTCATGACCCGAATAGGGGGCCTAGATGTGACATGGCGAAAGAGGACCCGAAGACCCTCGATCAAATAATCATATGCTCATTACACTCATCATCGGTTTGGAAATGCCGAAGCTTAACACATAGCACAAAAAATCTAAGGATTCGGGGACTTGGGACTCAAGCTATAGGGACAATACGGGGAAGGAATAAACATGCTTGCACATAGCACATAGTCATTCATCATACTCAATATTTAAGTCATTATCATAACATGAGAACATGATCATAAATCAAGCGGAATAGAAATATATTACATATTCAAATATCCAACATACAAGTCAAACGTACAAGAGTGAAGATTTGTCCAACAATGCCTCTACATAGATGAGTGGGGCCTCAACAAGCTTGAGGCTCACCCTCAAGTCAATAGAAAGTAAATATATGAAAATAAGGAGGTAGATAGACGGTAACTATTGCCTTTTAACAAGAGGGCTCACCACTAGTAACTTCTTCAACAAGATATCAAATGTCGTCCGGAAGAATGTAATATTCACCCTCGTCCCCTACATGGTTAGAACATGTAGAAAAGAATATGGGTTAGCACTAGTAAGCACTAAGTATGCGGGCATGCAATGCATATGACAAGTATAGTATGACCAAGAAACATGACAAGGGGACAATATATGAAGGGATTGCACGTAGCCAAAGAGTAGTATAACAATATGCTATGCCATGATGTATGAAATGCAAATCCTAGGTTCATATA
>JBCEWC010020982.1:0-10669 GCA_038996855.1 Solanum aculeatissimum | reverse complement strand
CTGACCCATTTGGTAACAATTAGGGCATTTTTGGACTAAAGTATCGTTGACAAGGACATTTTTGGATCAAAGTATAAATCAAGGGCATTTTTTATCCTTTTCTATTAGTATCAGGACATTTTGACCCATTTCTGATAGTATAAGGGCATAAATATCCCAAAGTATAAACGAAAGACATTTTTTATCCTTTCTGATAGAACAAAAGCATTTTTAACCCTTTTCCCTATTTTGAATGAATTGTGATTTGTTTTGAGAGTTCTCATGTATATGCAAGATACATTGTCAATAGTAAAAAAATTATAATCTTATTTAATTTATAAAAAATGTGATAGCTTTATTTTATCATATTAAAATTATATGACAATAAAATTCGAGTCGAGAAAACAATAATCAAGGAACGAAAAATATTGCACTAGTCATAGTATTTTATTTCAAGGTGTGAGTTCTATAATCTATATGAATCCTCTTATTCGCCTTGACAAATATAAATTCAAGGGCTCTTTAGCTTGATCTTGAATCTTGTGGAATTTGATGGATTTGATCTTAAGTTGTACTTGAATTCAAGAGCTTTTGGGCTTGATCTTGAATCCCGTGGTCTCGATCTTGATTTATGGACTTGATGAACTTGATATGGACTTGAAGTTGATATAAACTTGTTCTTGAACTTAATCTTGACTTGTGCTTGAATTCAAGGGATTTTGGGCTTGTTCTTGAATTCGATGGTCTTGTGTCCTTGAACTTGAATGCTTGATTTCTTGAACTTGTTGTTTGTAGAGAAATCTGCAGTGCTTAATCTACGAGCTCTCTCTGACTTCTTGTTAGAATTCTTGTATCTTAATTCTGAATGATGAGAACCCATATATATGGTTGCAGAATAGAAGAATTTTGATGGAATTAGATTTCCCTTTGACTAATCAAATTTAAGTGACATGAAGCAGGAAAATTGATAGGAATAGGTTTCTTTCCAAGTGACATGATGATGTTTAATTGGTCGGAACACACCACTTATACATGTGACACATTTTTATTGGCCTTTGAATGAGATAAGAATGCTATATCATTTTGACACATGACATGATCCTACTGGCTTCTTTGTTTGATTTGACATGTCATGTCATCCAACATGTGACATCAAGTGAGCCCTTAGGGTGAGAGGATATTGAACCTAATAAAGTGGGTCATCTTTTGTAGTCCAAATAAATGAATTTGAGTTTTTAATTAAATTCATATTTTATTGGACTTAAATAATTAACCTAATTATATTAATACTCAATATTTGTTTGGACTAATATATTTTGAATTTAATATAATTTGAATCATTTTATAGAATTTATATTTTAATAAATTTTATATGATTACAAATGTCCCTTACTTCAAGTCTTGTCAAGATGTAAATTAAATTCTCATGACTAGGCTTGAAGTATATCACGGTATTAAATTATTATACTGTGAAAGATTGAGGTTGCAAGGCATGTTTGCTTTGGTTTTCATGCCAGAACATGGCAACGTGGCCTTATGTAATCATTAATTTTTTAAAATGATTTGTTACTCTTTTTCCAATTCGACACCCTCCACGAATATTTGCTTTTTTAGCCGCCTATACATTCTTGCCTTATTAGGAGATCTTTTATTTGTTTGATTTCTACAATTTGTCTCCAAGTGGGATATTGACTTCTTGGATAGTCCAAGTTGGAGTCAAATTGGTATCCTCAGCTTTAGCATCTATAAATACCAATTGCTTTTGTCATGAAAAACACCAATTCGGATTTTCCCAACATGCATTTTGAGTCCCTCTCACGATCTTCAAAGTGCAGATAATTTTTTTAAATTCTTGTCACTCCCTTATATTTTTAATAAAAGCAATATTTGTATCCTTTTTGTGGAGGCTACATAATGGAGAGTCTCATTGTATCACAAGAATATAGTCTTGAGGTGTGAAGGGATGGATTCACGTTCCCACCTTTAGCAAGGTAATTTCATAGTAATTCTTATCGCGCAAAGGAATAGATACACATTACCACCTTAAGAATAAGGTAATTTCATGGTAATTTCTATCGCACAAAGGAATTAATACACATTACTGCCTTAAGAATTAGATAATTTCATGGTAATTCTTATCGCACAAAGGAATGGATACACATTCCTGCATAAGAATAAGATAATTTCATGGTAATTTTTATCACGCAAAGGTATGGATGTGCATTCTCGCCTTAGAATAAGGCAATTTCATGAAAATTCTTATCATGCAAAGGAATAGATACACATTCCCGCCTTAAGAATAACAAAGAACCTTTCTTGACAAGATTACATTTGTATATATTTTCTTGTCATCTTATGCTTAAGTTTGTCACTAATGCCTTTTTCTATTCCTTGTAATTTGAAAAGATGATGATTTTCAGGCAATACATCTCTCCTTCCACCAAACTTAAGCATCTTGTAATCAAAATTGAAGATGGGATTGAGCAAACCAGATTCTTGACTCAAACTACACTAGTTGGTCGATATGAAAGTCTGTGACCTTCTTTGAAAAACACACTTCATATGGAAAATCAGACTTCAGTGCAAACTCATAATTCCAATAAGCTACTTAAGTTATGGTCCTTTCAAGCACTGGATCATCATGATGCTAACATTGCAACTTTCCTTCTGAGCTTAGGTCCTCGCATAATTTAAGGTTACATTTGATGGGGATACACCATTATAGTTGAGGAAGAGTATCACCATATTCCAGGCTATTGGGAGTGGACTGAAAATGTACTTGGTAAGAGTCAAGAAGCCTTGGGTATGACACAAATTTATGATGCCTTTAATGCATCACTTTTCACTTATGAGTGCAATTTAGATATTTTACGAGCATTTTGTGAAACTTGGTGCCTCAAAATAAACATAATTCTTATATTTGTTAGGGAATTGTCCATTTCTTTATGGGATTTACATATCCTTGGAAGCTTACCAATTTTGGGTTCTCTTTATGAAGAAGTGGTGCCTGAGGTCAAGGAATTTACCGAGTTTGATGAAAAGAAGATAAAATATCTTCCTTGGACTTGTGAATATTTATTTGTAGCCTTTCATCATCTTTGAGGTGCTAACCAAAGGATATCTTTTAGCCAATGGATAAAGTTCTGGTGCAAGAACCACTAAGGTATGGACCTGCTCCACCGAGGCAACAAGAGAAACCTGCTCATCTTGAATTGACACATAATCTTAGTGGGGCTTTGCCTGATACAAAAAGATGGTCACATGTTGAAGAAAGGTTTTTTTTAGCTCGGGGTGAACTTTGACAAAATAAATGATGCATATCTGACAGCCTTCTTATCTTTTGGTTGTGCGCTTTTGTACTTCCAAATAAAGAAGACAATTTCATTTATCCTGGGACTTTCAAGATGGTAAGTTTGATGGTGAGTGGAAAAAGGATCAATCTCACAATTTTGGTGTTGGCCAATATTTACAATGGTTTGAATAAGATCCCAACTCCATCCCAACTTGATCAAATTACCACTTGCTTCCCTATCAATTATGTTTATTACTGACTTGCTCATTATTTGCAGACTCATTTCACATTTGTCAATGGGCTCTTTGTTCCCACTATGGTAGTTCATTCTGGAGAAGGTATCACAAGGTATTTTGATAAAAAGTGACGCGAGAAAATATATCCATGGTGCAGAAAATGTTGCTTGGTCCTCTACTATGTTGGATAAGACATATTCTTACTTTTATACAGATAATGATCGTGCACCAGAGTCAGAATTATGCTATTTCATGAGTATTCACTTCAATTATCTTCCCTTTAGATGCAAAAAATCATTTATCATTGAGCTATACAGTCCATATCACTTAAGTCGTCAATTTGGATTCTACCAGAACATTCCTAACATTATGAAAAATGACATTCACAATGCTTCCTTAGACAAGGGACTCATATTTTGGCGGATTTGTACTATAAGTTGATCTTCATCACGAGTAACTTTTCCCTTAATCATGCCTATTGTGGGAGATTTTTTGAATCTAACTATCAGAATTGGTGGAAGAAGACTCATGAGAATTTTCTTAGTGATTATTTACAGAGTTTAATAAATGCTATTGGACTAAACCCTATCGTACACTTAGAGGGTTCTAACAAAGTACATATAATCGAAGTCCCCAATGCTAGTATACCTCCTCCTTTGGATGCCAAGTTGTCTCAACATCGTAAGAAAGGAAAATCTCGACTTCCTCTAGTGGCACTAAAAGAAAAGACATCTATTCAAGTTACCCGAGTCCTTAAAAGGTTGCTTCAGTATGAGAGTGAAAGCAGTAGTAGAGATCATTGTTAGAAGAGAACACGAGTGTGCCTGGATGATTTAGGAGATGCTACTACACCCGTGGTTGAATTTCATGATGAGACAAATAGCCCTCCGAGGACCATAACAATCCTTTTCAAAGAGGTATGATTAAGACTTCACCTTATTGAGTATATCTTAACTCTTTTTTGACTATTTATCCTTTTTCTTTTTAGTGTAGGCAAACAAAAAAGCCACCCTCTATCTCTTGTGAAGAGGTTA
The DNA here is from genome assembly GCA_038996855.1 of Solanum aculeatissimum. NCBI lineage: Eukaryota > Viridiplantae > Streptophyta > Magnoliopsida > Solanales > Solanaceae > Solanum > Solanum aculeatissimum. The sequence goes on along the minus strand of JBCEWC010020982.1, from coordinate 6,128 downwards.
AAGACACTTTGAAGTCTAATATCCGCAACCATCTAAAAACTGTCGTGTTCATGTTTGATGGAAAAAGAGTCATCCTAGATGCTCAAAAGAATTTTATTTTTTCTTTTTGGATCATTATTCGAGAAAAACTCTCTAGATGTGTTGTGTTTTCTCTCTTAAAGATGAAATTCAATTAATTATCAAGGAGATGAAATACAAAGATATGGACATCTCACCTTTGATAAAACTATTAGACTCTTTTTTAAAATTTGGTACCTCATATGACCAAGCACGATCAACCCACGATATGGATGTAGAAGTTGCAAGAAAAAAGTTATTCCTAACAGTGGGAGAACACTTTTCAAATTTCATGATTGAGAAGTATGAGAAGGTTAGAGTGATGTCCTCCCTTTATCAGCCACTGGGTAATATGAAAAAGAAGATAAAAAAGCTATACAAAAAGGCACAAGCTTTGAAAGTCCTTTTAGAAACTGCCAAGGATGGAGTCGAAGGAGCCAAGCTAGCCACCACACTTGAAGTAAACAAATTCAATGCATGCTCTTGACATAGATTTGACCGATGGTCTGGGATAAAGGAAGAAACGTCTAGAGGCCTTGCGTCAAGAACTGATTAACTACAATTTATGTTTAGATTAGATTATTTTTCCTTTTTATCTTCTTTTGTTTATTTTATTCTCTTTAAAGTTAGATGATATGTTAGACAATTTATGATAATAATATTTTTCTTTTTTTTATCTTGTCTTATATCATGCATCTTTATGGTCTTTTTTTAATTTCATTCTCCCACTTAAATGTAATTTGGTCACAAGCTTTAATAATCCAAATTCGTCTGATAACTTATAGGCCTTTAAGAATAGAAATAACATAAACTTTACTTGCAAACATTGTGAATATTTATACTTCAACTTATAAGATAAGTCTTGAGGATTTCCAAGGCTTGAACATTTTGACTGCTAGACTTGATAACTTTTTAGTTTGAAGGCATTAGAAATCTAAGACTTCCACTTGAAGACTTCAACTTAAAAACTTAGAAAATTCGAAGACTTCGACTTGCCTGCATGCTTGATTTGAGATCCCAACTTGCAAGTTTGAAGAATTTAAAGGCTTCAACTTGCTACTTGGAGGGTTTGCAGACTTCAAGTGCACTATTGAGAAAAATCATATTTCATAGGAGTTTGCCCCCATCGAGTCATCACCATTTGATATGAATTTGAAGTTTAACAAAAGGTACTTATAACTTTAATTCTCATGTAAGAGATCAAACAAAGATATGTGGTTTTTTAATACTCATGCAACTAAACTTAGAACATAATTCTGAGCGCCTACATACCTCAGTGAAGAGGATTGAGTCACAACATAGTACTGAAAGAGTGAGTACTTTTTTAGTGTGTCATACACAGTTTATACTCTTGCATGCCAAAAGTAACATGTAGTTTATGCTCGTATGTTAAGGACCATAATCTCACTTCAAGGATAGTACCTTTTGAGGAATTTTGTATTTAAGGGACCAAAACTTATGTCATCTAGATCAACAAGTTTGTAAGTGCCATTTAAATACGCATTTTGTACTACATATGGTCCATCCCACTTTGAGGTGAATTTGCCCCCGACTTATGTGAAGTGATGATAGATATTCTTACTACAAGGACTTAGTCTCTGACCTGAAAGCACCTCAAACAAATCTTTTTATTAAAAATACGAGATAGACGAGCTTGGTATCATTCAAGGTTTTGTTAAGCTTCGAGCCTCTTTTCATCAAGTGCTTCTAATTTGAGGAGACGTAGTCAAGCATTTTCTTCTTCAGTAATATCCTTTTGAATAGCAAGTCTCAAGGAAGGTATTTGATGCTCAAGTGCCAATATTGCTTCAACTCCAAAAGCAAGCGAATATAGGGTTGCTTGGGTCGGTGTGCGATATGTTGTCCTATATGTCAACAAGGCTTCTTTCGTTCTTTCATACCGGTCTCATTTGGACTTGGAGACTACGCTCTTAAGGAGATTACATAGAGTTTTATTGAATGCTTCAGCTAAACCATTGGCGGCAACATGATACATAAAAGATTTACGTTACTTGAAGCCGAAGACATAACAAATCTTGTTCATCAATTTGTTATCAAATAGCTTGCCATTGTCGGTTATTATGTATCGAGTAATGTCAAATCGGTATATGATATTCATTCAAATAAAGTTTGCAACATTGTCCTTCTTCACTTCTTTGAGAGTGACAACTTTGACTCATTTTGAGAAGTAATCTGTTGTAGTCAAGATATATAGATGTTCACCAAAAGATTTTGAAAACTGTCTAACAACATCCAATCCCCAAGCATCGAATGACAAAGATGTGATAGTTGGGTGTAAAACTTCAGGTGGTTGATATATGAAGTTTGCGTGAAATTGACAAGCTTTGCACCTTCGAGCATAGTCTAAACAATCTTTTACCATGGTTGACCAATAATACCCCATTTTCTTTATGTGAAAGTGGAGCTTTGTCCAAATATGATCCACATACTTCTTAATGTGTTTCTTGTAGAGCTTCGCTTGCTTCTTCCTCTCCCAGACATCGAAAGAGTACTCTCTCAAATGATCTTCTCTATAGTGTGTCCTTATAGTAAAGGAAATGAGGTGAGATGTACTGCCAAAATGCAACACTTTTGATGCTTAAAACTTAGAATTTTATGTGTTCTCAAAGAGATGTTAGTATATTTGATGTGTTTTTATATTTGTGTTGTAGGATTTCAGTGTTGGTATAGTTTTTGGGCAAAGTATGTTGAAGTAGCAGTTTTTGGTGATCCACAGAACCCTTCACGGGTCGTGGAATAGTTCACGAGCCGTAGATATGGTGTCATAGCAATTTCCAATAAAGGGTGAATTTTCTAAATGTGACTCCACGAGCATGCAGGCGAGTCGTAGATCTATTCATGAGTCATAGAGTGCAGTCATGCCCTGAGGATTAGAAAGTGGAGAAGTTCTAAAATTTCATCAGACGAAACCCTTTACGGGCCGTAAAATGTTACATGACCCGTGGAAAGGTCTCGTAGAAGATATCTCTAGATTTATGTTGAGGACTACAAAACCTCGACATACGAGCCATGAATTGGAGTATGAGTTGTGAACTTGCCCATGGAGTGTGCCGACACAATTTTCCTATTCCATTTTGGTTTTATATTTTAGACATTATAAATAGATTTCTAGGTTATTTTCCATAAGGAGAGAAAAGAGTTTGTACCAGTTCATAGTTTTTAGTAGTTTTAGAGAGAGAAAAATAATTTTTGGTGTTCTTGATTCGTATTTTGATTTCTATTTGAAGAGTTGGATTTCTTATTCATCAATTCCTTTGTGTAAGTGCTAAATTATGTTATTCTACTTCATAATTCTTGCATCTACACTGATCATGAGTAGCTAAATTCACAACTAAGGTTGTGGGAACCATGAAGAACTAACAAGGTAAAATCGGATATCTTGTAATTCTTGGAAGGTGTGTAAGAATGTATTAGTTATTCCTCTTCACTTTAACTATTTTTTAATGGAAGGGCTACGTTAGAACCCGCCTAGTGTTACTTGCCGGATCAAGGAGGTAATGAATAGAAAAAGAGGATAACTAACAAGATTCGATTGAGATGTTCTCATCTAATTAACTAAATTGGATCAAGGGGAGATTGTATTGGAATAAAAAGGTAAGGCTTAGTAATGTCACATTGCGGGGATGGATCACATTCTGTGATGAAATTTACCTATACGTTGGATCAAAGGTTTAGGTAAACTTAACTTACTATCCTACATCTACATACTGGAAAAGATTGCAATTATCCAATAATACTGAGTTAGGAAATCATGGGGAGCATATCACCCTAGTTAGCTTTTCTGCTGGTTACACATCACTTGCATTAGTTTAGTTTTTTGTCAGTTTTAATTTGCAAAACCCTCCCTTTCTTGGGAGATAAGTAGGTTAATCACCCTACTTTACAATTGAACTATTCTAGAGTCTACCATATTCCCTGAGGGATCGACCCTAACCTCAATTAGGTTATTTACTTGACAATGACCGCTTTATCTCTAAAAAGAGGTGTGGCTTGAGCGATATTAAGTATTTTGGCGCCGTTGCCAGGGAATACAACTAGACTTATTTAGTTTAAGTAATTTGGGAATTAATCCTTATTTTCTCTAATTTTATATTTCTTGTTGTTTTTGTCTTGTTTTAGCATGAAGGTATAGTCTATGCACAACACTCAGAGCTGAGGCTATCGCTTGACTCCATTTGACCCAGAGAACACTAAGGAGGATGGCCCCGAATAATGCGAACAATGCTGTTGGTGATGCGATGAATGCAACACTCAATCCGAACAACAAAAACCCACCTCTACTAAATCTACTACCACAGGGTTTGTAAGCCACAAAAAATCAATGGACCAATATCGGCTTGGCCCTATGGCAATGGATGTCACGGGAGCTATTGTGTTACCTCCACTGCTGGATGACACCAAGTTCATCGTGTCAAGTGGGCTATTACAAATAATGTAGAACCGCGGGTTGTTCGCGAGCCTACCATTAGAGGATCCACATAACCATCTACACAATGTTGTTTTATCTGTAAGAGTATGATGAGAAACTAAAACCTGTCCATGGATGCCGTTAGGCTCCGTATTTTCCCACTCTCTCTTACTAGCAATGCAACGTTATAATTATCTGAGCTCTCACAAAGTTCTATCACCAGTTGGGCGGAATTACAGAAGGCCTTTTTGGAAAGGTTCTTCCTGATCTCGAAAAAGCTAAAGTTGAAGTCAGAGATTAACAACTTCTAGCAAATACTTGATGATTCTATAGGTGCCACGTGGGAGAGGTTCACTAAGTATTTGAGACGTGTCCTTGACCACAAAAGTTTTGATGAATCCCTGGTGGAGATCTTCTATAAAGCCCAAGAATGGCCAACAGTCACTGATACTATTACGGGAGGCTCATTTATAGATCTTCCATTCCAGAGGGTTGATGAGAGACTTGAAACAGTGGTCAAAACAAACCGTGCATGTGGAACGAGGGATACGTCTACCACAAGGAGATCATTCTCAACCAATACTAGTCCGACGCAAACAGGCAAGTGCAGAATTGATGCAAGAACTTGCGTGGATTAATACTAACGTGGAGCTATTGATGAAGCAAAATTTGGAATGAGTAAATACAGTAGCTCATCAGCCCCAATGACCACCCATGTACGAGGAACCATATTTTGAGGAGGACACTTATTTGTTGCTGATCAGATAGCAGGTTTCCGGACCAACACCCAAGAGTCCAATCAGGACTTTTGGCTCCAAGGTCAAAGGAATCAAGGTCAAAACTTTGAGAGAGATGACGCCTTTAGAGACAACAATAGAGGATGTAACTATGACAGGAATAGAGTCCAAGATAGAGATACTGATTGGGGCCGCAGAGATGGTTTCAGGAATGGTCCATATGTTCCACCGCGCAATTGAGATTCTGGTACTGGCACATCTAGCGTGGAGTAGATATTTGATCGTCTGCTAAAAAAGGCTGACGCTCAGGATGATACACTAAGGGGGATGAAGTCTGTCATCTCCAGCATTAATCAAAAGATTAAGTCTCATTTTGTGTCTATCAAACAGCTTGAGCAGCAGTTCACTTAGATGTCAACTCAACTGAACCAACGCCAGAAAGGTACGTTGCCTAGTAATACAATGCAAAATCTTAAGAAAGAAAGGTAGTGTATGGCAGTCACGACGCACGGTGGAAAGCAAACCATTGATCCTCCGATGCCAGTAGATGATAATGATCGTGAAGATATTGTCGAGAGCAAGCAGACTAAGACTTGAGAAGTTCATATAGAGAATGAGAAAAGTGATACAACATTGAAATAATTGAGACCCATTCCTCGACCTCCTCCTCCCTTCACTCAAAAACTCAATAAAAAGGAGGAGGAAGGTAAGTTCAAACACTTTCTCTCCATGTTGAAATAACTCTCGATAAATATTCTGTTATTTGAAGCATTAGAGAAGATTCCTGAGTACGCGAAGTTTATGAAGGATTTGGTTACAAAGAAGCATTGATACACCCAAACTCACACCTCAATTGAGATGCAAAGCGGTCGTTGACCAAATATAGAACCCAACTAGAGTTGGGG
>JBCEWC010020981.1:0-10670 GCA_038996855.1 Solanum aculeatissimum | reverse complement strand
ACTTGTCATATGCATTGCATGCCCGCATACTTAGTGCTTAATTATGCTAAACCATATTCTTTTCTACATGTTCTAACTATGTAGGGGACGAGGGTGATATCTTTATTCTCCTGGACGACGTTTGATATCTTGTTGAAGAAGTTGCTAGTGGTGAGCCCTCTTGTTCAAGGGCAATAGCCACCGTCTCTCTCTACCTCTTTATTTCATGTATTTAATTTCTATTATCTTGAGGGTGAGCCTCAAGATTGTCGAGGCCCGCTCATCTATGTAGAGGCATTGTTGGACAAAACCTTACTTTTGTATGTTTGATCTTATGTTGGATATTTGGCTATGTAATATGATGCTATTTCACTTGATTCATGATCATGTGCTCATGTTATGATAATTACTTGAATTTTGAGTATAATGGATAATTATGTGCTTTGTGCAAACATGTCTATCCCATTCCCATATGGTCCCCATAGCTTGAGTCCCAAGACCCCAAATCCCTAGAATTTATGGGCTACATGTTTAGCTTCCGCTTTTCCAAACCGATGATGAGTGTAATGATGCTATAATGGCTTGATCGAGGTCCCTTCGGGTCCTCTTTCGCCATGTCACATCTAGGCCTCTATCCGGGTCATGACAGGGTGACTGTTTTGGAGACTAAGTGTGGTGTGAGTGTTGATATGATGACTGTAAAGGCTAATATTGCTGAATTGAAGAAAGAGGTAGTGGCGTTTAAATCCACCAATGTCACTTCACTATGGGGTTGAATGGACATACCTCCGGAGGTTGTTATAGGTGTGATTTCAGGTGTGGGGGTTGAGAGCGAGTACCTTCTATCTTCTTTGGAGATTGATGAGGAGGCCTTGGAAGTTGATGTCATCCCAGCGGAGCATGGGGATTTAATATTGATGGAGGAGGTGATCATTGTTGTCGTCACTAGAGAATCGTTTAGGGATAGGTCCATGATTGGGACAAGTGGTTCGTCCGATGCAGCTGAGTCAGAGCTTGCGAGGCTACCGATGATGGGCTAGAGTCCACTATTCTGATGCCTACTTTAGAGACTGCACCTCAGGACCCGGGTATGGATGCCCCCTCTACCACTTCTTCAGCTCCTCATCCACCCCCACATGTCGAGTGATCAGGGGGATTATTTATCTCACTCCTTACTTTTGTGCTTTGGTGATATTGTTGTTACACATTGAGGATAATATTTTTCTTTTAAAAGGGGTCGAGCATTTAGAATCCTAGTCTTTAATGTTTTTATTTGATTTTGTTATGGGTTATTTGAGATAATGGGTCATGTTTTTATTTTTTGGTGATGTATAAGTAAGACAATCCTTTACTTTTTGTTTGCAAATATTCTTTTGATGATTGTTTGTAAATATTCTTTTGGGTTGTAATAGTTAGTAAGTTCTTTTTATTTCTATTGTGATGAATGACTTTTTGGATGATGTGTGTCATATGTTTTTATCCCTTGTGATTTGGCAAAATACTTGTGCATATATGAAAATTGTTTCGCAAAGGATTTGTCATGATTCAAAATTCTTAGCAATCTGAGTATTGATTCTCAATATCTTTGATTTAGATAGTGCCATGGATGAGGAGAATGTATTGACTCACCTATTAGTTCATCTCATGTGAAAATGATCCATGCATGGATTGCAAACATTTTGAGTTGATATTTCAATTTGGATGAGGAGATTATCCTTTTTTTTTTGTTGAACATCATTCCCTCGTTGAGCTTGAAATTGTGAAAGTAGTGGCAAAGGCCAAAAGTTGGGGGCGTACCAAGAAAGGAGTGTCTCTCATTCGAAAGTTTTATAAATGAAATAAGAAAGAAATAGAGGAGTTAATATGGGATGAAAAAGAAAAGAGAAAAATATTTGAACAAAGAAAAAAGGAAAAGAAATTGGCTTTAAATGGAATCGTCCAAAAATTTTGAGAAATAGTCACTTATGGGACACTAAAAGTTAGTTGAAAAATAAAATAATGTCATCGGGAAAAAAAGTGAATGAGAAATAAAAGAACCATGAAAATTGTGTGTAGAGTTCAAAGAAAAATTAGTCACTTGTGCTTAAATACTATCCGACCCATCCTCAAGCCTACATTACAACCCTAAGAAAGTCCTGTGAGATTCTAGTCCAGATGAAATTGGACAAGCATTGATTGAGAATAACGACAAGCATATGGATTAAAACTTGCATATCATTTCTCTTTTAGGAGTGTGAGCGTTGCTAGATCCTTGAAGTTATAGAGTTAAATGTTGTGATATTGTATGTATAAAGATCTTCTTTTTTGTGATGGAAGGTAGCAACATTTTTTGGGAATTAGTTCGCAACCGCATTGACAATTGTGAGCATAGCTTTGTCTTGAGAACTCCTTAGTCGTCTCTTGAAGCTTCAAAATCGCGTAAGTGGTTTATAGAAACTTTGAGGCTTGACAACAAAAGTAAGAATGTATGTGTTGCTCTTTATGGCCCTATTTGCAAGAATTGTACTTTAGATTGATTGGTATTTTACTTTCTTGAGGCAAGCAAGAGTTTAAGTTGGGAGGTATTGATGAATCTGCATGTTGGACTCATATAGGGATTAAATTGCATGAATATTATCCTCAATGTGTTCTTTTGCCTCCAATATTAACCAAAATATGTGTTTGATGCTAGAAATGAGGAAGGCGATGCATGACGGGACAAATCTTAGCAAAATAGGATAAAAGGAGCAAAATTGTCAAAAAGACGATAGAAATTAGTCATCACCGAATATTTTAGCGGTACGCCGAATGATGTATCTGACTGTCTTTTGTTACAGTATCCGACCCCAAGTGCAAGGTGAAAAGAGTGGTGAAATGTCCACTTCGGTAGATTGTCGAACCACTCCGATGATCAACAGTATCGTCGCCCAATATTATAGAAATTGGCAAAAAAGAAATGAAGAATTAAAGTCCAAAATGGCATTGTATGTCACATTTTGGCGGATCGGCGAATGTATTTGGAGACCCACAATTCCATCTCCTAAAGTTACAGATTTCAAGAGCTCAAGGATGGTTCAAAAAAGCGATCTCGTGTACATTCAGTGGATCGCTGAATGTGTTTGGTGACGGTCGATTTTGATCGTCGAATAGGGCATGGTGAAGAAATTAAGGGTATATTTATCTGAAGTATAAAAGGAAAGGATGAGGACTTTTTAAAGGGTACACACTGAGATCCTTGGTACTGCACTTACACATTCTAGATAGAAGAGAGGTGTATTTATCAGAAAAATACTTTTTGGCTTGGAGAGAAGGGTTTGTACTTGATTTGAGGGTGAAAAATTGAAGAGAAAAAGATTATTTGTCATCAATTTTCCTTTAAATTTCAGAACTTATTGTCATGGATAATCCCTTGGTAACTTTATTTTGAATTTGTACTGAGTGGCTAAAAACTTCCATGTTGGGGATGTGCTTAGTAGCTGAATGTTAATTTCTCACTGTTAGTTTATCATTTAATTGAGTTTTATGTGCTAATTTGATGTAGGTTTGCATTTTCCTTCAGCTATATTTGTAAATCTATGGTTGCAAACTTAGATTCATCTTTAGACCTTTGAATATTGCATGAAAGTGAGTATTCGAAGTGGAAAGATTGTGTAATAGTCATGGGTATCGCGTGTTGGGATTGAGTTCCATGACACGGTTCAATCGATTAAGGTATTAGATCGATTAGTTGTAAATTTGCATAAGTTTCTTCGGCTCTTGTACGAATCGCGTATGAAGTCTTAACCGATTCATATCGATACGTCATAATTGACTTAACCGTAGTTATGGTTACAAGCATTCTAGACTACCCACAAATAAATTAGTCATAGGATTCAATATTAAAAATCCACATATTGAAATTATATTCAATAACGCACATCCCTAACATGCTTCTATCTCTTGATTTTAGTCAAACTGTTACAACATAAAATTAGTTATATTATAGGTTATTTCAAATCAATTTTAAACGACTATCATTAATTAGTTCAATTAATTACTTTAAGGTTTGAATTGAGCAACTCCCAATCCCTGTGGGTTCGACCCCGACTCATAGTTGGGTAAATATATTGTTAACGATCGTCCATACTTCTATAAGGAGGTGTGTTTGAATATCATCAATATTGTCATGTAGTTGTAATTTAAAACAAAACTTTGTAAATAATTAAGAGTATATGTATAAATTGTTAATAAAAGTCTTAAATTGTATATTTTCCCCATATATTATGAGTTAAATGTTAAAAACACAATTAAGTTATCCCTTTTTCTAAAAAAATCATACTTAAATTATTGAATGTGTGAATTTCATACCTAAACAATCACTTACTAATTTGAGAAATGCACTCTATTTTATATAAAAGAACCTTGCCACATGACTTCGCACATGGATAAAATATTTCACCTTGAAAAAAATTAAATAAAATATTAGTATTATTTAAAAATTAAAGATTAAAATATCACTATCTGAAGAAAAAAAATATTTTTAATATGATACTCAAAATATTTTTCTTACCTCACTCCACTACTTCCAAAATCTTACTTCAACCCCATCCCCTGGCCCCCGTTACTTTTATAAAAAATTAAATTCTATCTGAACCCATCCAACCCTCCACTCCCATTTATTTCTTTTTTAATATTTTTCTTATTTTACGTTAAATGTATACACATACTTATACAAAAGTATTTTTTTTTTCTATTTGCATATTAAATATAATCGAAATAAAAATTTTATTTTAGAAAACTTTGCAACAAGTAAAAAATATTTTCTTAAAAACACATTTGTTTATCTAATATAAATCGAGTAGAATTTAAAATAAATTACTAAAAAGATTTTGGATGGGGATGGTAGGATGAGGGGTGAAGTAAGAATATCTATTTTTATTTTTAATTTATAAAAGAAATTTTTAAAAAATATATAAAAAAAAAAATAATGGGAGGGGAGGGGTTACAATGAGAGGTGCCGAGGTGGCGGTGCAGTAAGCTAAGAAAAAATATTTTAAACTTTTTTAGATTATTGCTTAGATAGTGACACTTGAAATTTTAATTTTTAACTAATACTAATAATTTATTTAATTTTTGTCAAAGTAAAATATTTTATTCGTATAGTGTGTTATGAGACAATTGATTTTTTAATAAAAGAGAGTGTTGCACGTATACCATCAAAAGAGTGTAATAAAAGAAAGAGACATATTTTTTAAATTAATAAATAATAATTTAAATATCATGTATTATAGAAAGGAAACATTCAGTCAACTCTCTGTAGAGTTGATACTATGTCACTCAATTACCGGTTGATCTTTCTCATTGACCAAAACCCATGTCACCATCATTTTACAGAGTAAAGTTCATAAATATTCTTTTTAGGGAATAGTATTGATAAAATGTTCCCGATAAGGGTGATTTTGCAAACATGCTCTCAATTCCTTTAAAAATTTATTTTGAGATAAAATGGTCCCTCAATTATTTCATAAAATTAACTTCTACCGTATAGATAAGATCTTGCACTGCTTTATGTAACATTTTACTTAGAGGCAACAACAAGAGTCATTTATGCCTCATGGGCAAAATGTTACACTATTGTGCTTAGTATAATTTCTGAGATACGCTATAATTCTTGTCTTTAAGGCAATACTTGTTTATGCCTGATGGGCAAGATTTTGCACCTTTGAATTGTAAGTATAACTTATTGAACATGTTATAACTCTTGTCTTTGAGTTATTTATTGAAAAATACATTTATAAAAAAGATAATCTTATTTTAATTATTGATCTAACAAACAATTTGTATAAGTTTTAAAAAATAATTTGTCTTATAAACAAAATCTTACGTTGTTGAATGTAAGTATAATTTATCAAATACACTAAAACACTTGACTTAAAGGCAACAACAAAAGTAACTTATGTACCATGGGCAAATGTTGCACTATTGTGCTCAATATAAGTTTTGAATTACATTATAACTCGTCTTTGAGACATTACCTACTTATGCGTCATGGGCAAGAAAGGAAAGGGCAAAAAAATAATTTAATCAACTTAAAATTGAAAAATGAATATTTTTGTAACACTTTTCTTATTTGAGGGTAAAAAATCAAGACCGATCAATTTTTAGGACACTCAATGTAATTTTCCCAATGTCACATTGTGTTTCATTTAATAAGATATCTTTGTGCTCCCTTTCAAGGTCTCAAGTTCGAAACTCACTAGACTACACCCGATACAAATAAAAAAAATAAAAGAACTTATGAGTACATGTATACCACATGTTACGGGAATTTTGTAAATTACTACAAACGAGGAAATAAAAGAAAGGCCAAATCCTGCTTGTTTTTAATACAAAAAGAGGCTGGATCAGAAACCAAATCATCAACAAGTCTTACAAGGACTGGGGGAACATAAAAGTCATAAAATTCAATTGAACCAATCTAATATTGCACAGCCACAAAACCACTTTATGAAATATATATATATATATATATATATATATTGCACAAAACCTGTGCCATTGTCGAGGCTTTACCACAGCATTGATATCAAACAGCTTGTATTTTCTAACGGAAACGGTGCTGTACCACTCATCAGCTGAACTTTGCCCAAATCATCTATAACCTTTCTAGACAATATATAAAAAATCTTTAAAATGAGTTAAGTTCGTTGTCCATAAAGATATGAGATTCATTTTTTAACTTAAATAACTGAACCTTCAATCATATTAATCCCCCAGAAAAAAACGGATCTTCAATCATTGATTGTAGGAGTAATTTAATACAACAAATGAAGCTCTAGTGGTCTGAAACATGAATTATTATCCAGTAGTGTTTAGAACAGAATATGACATAAACTAACACATGCTCTGCAATATAACACAGCAATTATCAAACAATGCACACAAGATTGAGACATTCACTAAGTCATCATGAAAATGAAAATGTTTTTGTGTGGAGAAGAATTAAATAAATGGACCAAACTGCATATGACTGTCGATCAGATCTGAATTTATTTTGGGAGTAAGATATCACAAAAAGGAAACTGCACCCTTTCATCAGTAAATCAAGCTACAGCTTGGAACTGCTTCAGTGTATCACAATTTGGTGTTTGTCGTTGATAACCCCAATGAAGTTGTTGAAGCTCAAGCCTGCAGTTGTGAGATAGAATTGAGAAATAGTCATTCTCCACTTTTTCTTCAAGGGCGGAACGCTTCGGGGTACTAACAGGATAGTCCTGTTCAAATTTTCCAGACTTGACATAGTAGTTCACACCCCTTTGTGTAGCCAGGCGGAGATCATATGGATAAGACCTTGAAAATAAATAAACTGGGTCTGAGGAAGGTAGAAAGTTGGCCAACAAGATCAATATGACGGGCAACAATTGAATCAAAGTCCTGAATAATCCATTTGATCCATGATTTCCTCCCATTCCAGGACCAAAGCTAAAATGAGTGGTTGTTGCAGGATTCATACCACCAAAGAAGAAATTCCTAAATATCTCCTCAGCATCAATGTCGTCATTAAATCCAAATCCAGTAGCATGATGTCTAGTAGGACGCCTCATGTAAATAGGCTCCTCAGAGCCAACAGAGTCATATGTTTTCCTACTCTCCTCATCACTCAAACACTGAAACGCCTTAGACACCATCTTAAACGCCTCTTCCGCCCCTGGAGCCTTGTTCTTATCAGGATGAACTTTTAAAGACAGCTTCCTATAAGATTTCCTTACATCCTCAACACTAGATCCTTTCTCCAACCCTAATATGTCGTAATAATCCTTCTTCTTCTTGATCTCCCTCACAATTGTCACTTGCTCCTCAGAATATGAAGAAGCTCTCCGCCGAGTACAACTACTTTCGGAGGGTATAGATGAGTTAGAAGGAGAGTTGGATGCATTACAAGGACTATTTTCCGATTGAAAAGCATCAGCTTGGGACAATAAATCATCAATTTCAAGCGATGGGTCTAAACGACGAGCTTTATTCAAGAATTTCAACGCCCGTTCTCGATTTCCAGATTCAATCGAAGCTTGCCCTATTTCTAAGCATTTCAAAGCCTCATCTTTGTTACCATACATCTCCAAAATCAGGAAGAACAAAAATAATATCAGAATCAATGTATGAAACAAATTAAATAAAGAAAGAATAAAACAAAAAAGAACTTACTGTAAAATCCGAGGATCCTTTTCACCAGATCGACAGAGGTTGTGATGTTCGGAACAGCTATTCCAAATGGAGGAGAAACGGGTAACTCCTTGCCTGAGAGTGGTGATGGATTCACGCTGTGCCGCAGCAGTTGCTGGGTTGCGCTAAAACAACTTGGGAATATGTATTTTGTTATCCTACCCTAGTCCAATGTCAAAAACTTCTCTCTTCCATTTATTCAGATTTTATTTTCAACTTTTCCCCCAAAAACAAATTTTTTTAATTAAATATCAGGCTCATGACCCATTTTATTAACTATTCAAAAAATAACTTTGTCCATAATATAATCATGATCCCGCCCAAAGGCCTGATGATGTTTTCAGACCCTATTTTATAGGGCATTCTAGATTCCTCCATCCCTTCCCCTTCACTTTCCCCTTTTGACGGTTGACATTCAAAATGCCTCCAACTATATTCCATGGTCGTTTTCCTCTCTGGTTCTTCTATTTGCTTGTCTTCAACTTCTTTTACATGTTGTTCTTGTAAGTTATCTTTGACCTCTTCTACTTTCTTCATTAATTGAGCCAAGACCTGATTTCCTCTTTTGTCCAGTATTCCATGCGATGCACCTCCTTGGCCTGCTCCTTAGTTTCGTTTAGTGCAGAAGATGTGTTTCTCCTACTTCTCCGTTAATCTCGACCTATAATATCTTTTTATCTCTATTTCATCATTTCATTCTTCAACATTCCTTCTAGTATATTGCACTTGCTCTGCACTATCTACTGTTGTCGCTATGGATTTGTGGAGATGCGTATGTATCCATGTCGTGCCTAACTCTGTTCTCCACTTTTGTTGATATTTAATTTTCTTTTTTGTTGGATTCAAAGCTAACCCTAACATAGTCTGACAATCTCACTTTTCAATGTTAATTGTAAAAATATATTATTCGCTTTTTGATAGAAGTGGATTGTAAAGACCCAAAAACTTTTTTGAAAATTCCTTATGGTTGGTCTTGTATGATGTTATACTTGTCATGATTGAGTTTTGGTAGCCACGGGTTGAGTTTAAGTGGTCGAACGCAAAACGGATCATTTGGTGGCCTAGAGAGGCCGTTTGGATAGTAGATTTTGAGCTATCATAACTTTTGATGCGGGTTGAACCGTGTGGGCTGCTACATATTAAATTGCAGCTCTTTGAGTTAGCTACTCAACGCAACTAGTTTCACTCGATTTGGAGTTTGTATGAGGAAGTTATGGCCAAAACAGTGGGACTGATCGAAATTCAGAAGACATTGGAGATAGGCCCTAAAAATTGCCCAAGGCAAGGACCACGGACCGTGAGCCTTTGTACGGTCTGTTTGGGGGTCCGTGCCATGGTCCAGTGAGTTGGGGGTGGCCAGGACCCACCCCAAAACACAAGTCATGGCCCACGGACCACCCTACGGTCCAAGAGCCCTGGTACAGCCCGTCAAGGGGTCCGTCGGTGAGGCAGAACCTTGGCCAAGGCTGGGGGTTGATTCTTGGGCCAAGTGTGGCTCTATGGACTAGTACACGATCCGTGTGAAGCCACACGGACCGTGAGTCCTCCCGTCAAGTGTTCCAGAAAGTCCTCCGAGAGTTCGCGTTGAAAATTTGGCTAAGTGTCATTTGATGGTGGGTTGTATGGACCATGAGACAAGTTTAAGAGCACTGTAGCTCCACTGTGTCACTCTTCTTGACAATTAAAAGTCCATTTCATTAATGGTAATTTCATGATTTAATAAATCCCTAAGCCCCTTTTTGGTATCCTAAAGTCTCCTAAGCCCCTAAATCAAGACCTAAACCCTCTTTACACTTGGAGAATTCTAAAATCCTCTTGACCTCCATTGAAGAAAGCTTGAAGAAATTTGGAGAAGACAACCTTGACTAGTTTGACTTTGCAATTCCTTTGGTGAATTTAAGATATGTAGGATTTGATTCAAGGATCTTTTTTCATCCTTGAAGACCCAAGAACCCTAACCTTTAAATTTTGATTAAGTTATGGGTTCTTCCATTATTGATGTAGTTTAGTGTTACGAATTGTGTGTTGTAGTTTTTAGGTGATTTAAATATGATTTTAAGCTTGAATTTATGAATGTTCATGGAAACCCTTAATGATCAA
Organism: Solanum aculeatissimum; assembly: GCA_038996855.1. NCBI lineage: Eukaryota > Viridiplantae > Streptophyta > Magnoliopsida > Solanales > Solanaceae > Solanum > Solanum aculeatissimum. Next base: position 410 of record JBCEWC010020981.1, on the reverse strand, counting down.
CGTGCATGTCCCTTTCACGACTCAATTAAGCATGGGTAACTTGCATTATGACTTATTTATGGATTTTCACATGATTTATGATGAATTACCTTTCAAATTGTGAAATTAAGTTTGAATTTCATTACCCATGTTCTTGGTCATCATTCATGGCATATACATAGTTATTGTTCTAATGAAACTCTTGATGATACTCATGTTTTGAATGTAATGCTAAGACTTGTGATCACATAGTCTCCTTGTATGACTCCTTGGGCATATTGGGTGCTTGCACCATATTGACATGTTTTGAATACTTGATATGATAAGCTATGTAGATGAGCTACTCTTATTGCGTTGACATGGAATGATCATGAAACGTTTTGTAAACTCTTGATGGCCTTTGGCCTAAGCATGAACATGATTTGAACTAT
>JBCEWC010020980.1:0-10670 GCA_038996855.1 Solanum aculeatissimum | reverse complement strand
AACCTATAAGCCACATTGCCAACCCGTTCCACAATCTCATAAGGTCCGACGTACCGGGGACTCAACTTGCCCTTCTTACCAAAGCACATGATACCCTTCATGGGGGACACCTTCAAATATACCCAATCACCAACATGAAATTCAAGATCCCTCTTTCTAACATCCGAATAAGACTTTTGGCGGCTTTGGGCCATTTTCAACCTTTTCCTAATTAACTTCACCTTCTAAATGGCCTCAACAACAAAGTCCGGGCCTAACAAGGTCGTCTCACCTATTTCAAACCAACCAACCAGAGACCTACATCTCCTACCATACCAGGATTCAAAATGGAGTCATACCGATGCTAGCATGAAAGTTGTTGTTATGAGAAAACTCAATGAGAGGTAGATGATCATCCTAATTTCCCTTGAATACCAACACACAAGCCCTTAACATGTCTTCCAAAGTTTGAATTGTTCTTTCGGCTTGTCTATCGGTTTGAGGATGAAATGTGGTGCTCAACTTGACCTTGGTACCAAGTCCCTTCTGAAAAGATTTCAAAAAATGAGAAGTAAATTGAGTACCACGATCTGATATGATAGACCTTGGCACACCATGCAACCTCACGAACTCCCGAAGATATACTTTAGCATACTTCTCAGCACTATAGGTAGTTTTAATCGGTAAGAAGTGAGTCGACTTAGTCATTCTATCAAAAACCACCCATATGGAATCAAAATTTCTCCGAGTACGGGGCAATCCAACCATAAATTCCATGTTCACATCTTCCCACTTCCCAGTAGGAATTTCAATGTCTTGGGTCAAACCACTGGGCTATTGATGTTCCACTTTCACTTGTTGGAAATTAGGACATTCCGACACAAATTTAGCCACGTCCATCTTCATACGATGCCACCAATCAAACTCTCTCAAGTCTCGGTGCATCTTAGTAGATCCTAGATGAATAGAATATTGAGAATTATAAGCCTCTTTCATCATAGTCTCCCTTAAGCCATCAACATCTGGAACACACAAACGGTCTTGGTACCATAGAACACCATCTCCCCTTTGGGAGAAAACCTCAATCTTGCCATCAGCAACCAACTTCTTCAATTCAACCAAGGCAGGATCTAAGTCTTGTTTCTTCTTAACATCAACTACTAAAGAAGACTCGGATCCACCTAGAACATGAATTCCACTATTTTTGGATTCGGCCAATCTTGCACCCAACCTAGCTAAACAGTGCACATCTTTCACTATCTACTTCTTCCCTTCTCCTACATGAATCACACTCCCTATAGAAATCCTACTAAGGGCATCCGCCACAACATTAGCCTTGTTGGGGTGATTTAAAACGATCATATCATAGTCCTTGAGAAGTTCTAAACACCTCTTTTGCCTCCAATTAAGGTCTCTTTGGGTGAACACATATTGCAAGCTCTTATGATCGGTGAATACATCCACATGAACCCCATATAAATAATGTTGCCAAATTTTCAAAGCAAATACCACCGCTGCCAACTCTAGATCATGGGTTGGATAATTTTGTTCATGCACATTCAATTGTCGGGATGCATAAGCTATCACCTTACCATGTTGCATAAGCACTCAACCCAAGCCTATCCGCGACGCATCATAATACACCAAAAACCCATCTAACACGTTAGGCAAAGTAAAAGTCAGAGCTGATGTAAGTCGATCCTTCAAAGTTTGGAAACTTTTTTCACATTCATTCGACCATAGAAATTTAGCCTTCTTTTGAGTCAACTTGGTCAACGGAGACGCTATAGAGGAAAACCCTTCAACAAAACTTCTATAATAACCAGCTAAACCAAGAAAGCTTCGAATATCCGAAGGAGTCAATGGTCTAGGACAATCCTTCACCGCTTCAATTTTCTTAGGATCAACCTTAATACCATCACTGGACACCACATGACAAAGGAAAGCAACTTCTCCAAACCAAAATTCACATTTGCTAAACTTGGCATACAATTGCTTGTCTCTCAAAGTTTGAAGAACCAACCTCAAATAATCCCTATGTTCTTACTCACTACGGAAGTAAATCAAGATGTCACCAATGAAGACCACTATAAAATTATCAAGGAATGGCTTGAACACCCGATTCATAAGATCCATAAATACCACCTGATCATTATTAAACCATAAGACATCACCACAAACTCAAAATGGCCATAACGAGTCTGAAATGCCATCTTAGGAATATCACACTCCCTTACCTTCAATTGGTGATAACTCGAACGAGGATCTATTTTTGAAAAGTGAGTAGCTCCTTGAAGTAGGTCAAACAAATCATCAATTCTAGGCAATGAGTACCTATTCTTAATGGTCACCTTGTTTAATTGTCGATAATCAATAAACATTCGGAGTGACCCATCCTTCTTTCTCACAAATAACATGGGAGCACCCCAAGGTCAGATACTCAGCCTAATATAACCCTTTTTTAGCAAATCTTTCAATTGATCTTTCAATTCTTTCAACTCCGCCGTGTCCATACGGTATGGAGGAATAGAGATAGGTTGAGTATCTGGAAGGAGATCTATGCCAAAATCTATTTCTCTATCGGGAGGGATATCGGGAAGTCCTCGGGAAACACATCAAAAAACTCATTAACCACCAGAACCGATTCAAGCTTAGGTAATTCACCTTCTACATCTCTAACCTGCATAATATGATAAATACACCCCTTACCAATCATCTTCCGGGCATTGAGGTAGGAAATTAACCGACCCTTAACTACAGAATCACTACCCTTCCATTGCAACACCGGTTTATTAGGAACTTGAAATTTTACTTGCCTTGTTCTACAATCAACCGAAGCATATGATGCATGCAACCAATCCATCCAAAGAATAACATCAAAATCATACATCTCAAGTTCTACAAGGTCACGGGGGAACACTTTATGCAACACAGAGATAGGACAACCCCAATACACTTTCCGGGCAACAATAGACTCACCCATGGGAGTATACACCGAATAAGGTTCCCTTAGAGTTTCAGGACTCAAACCAAACTTAACACCCAACAGAGGAGTCACAAAAGATAAATTTACACCAGGATCAAGTAAAGCATAAGCATCAAAATCAAAGATTTTTAACATACCAATCATGACGTCCAAAGCTTCCTCCACCTCTTGCCGGGCATGGAGAGCATAAAACCGATTATTCCTAGGAGCACCACCAACCGGGACCTTTGGCGGCCCTCGACCACCGGGAACCACTTGATCTTTCTTAGCACCCTTTGGACAATCGAAAAACTTATGGTTCAAACCACCATATCCAAAGTAAGTGCCCAAAGCCTTTCTACAATCGCCCATGTGATGCTTCCCACATTGATCACAAACAAGAATTCGGGGACCACTCCCAACTTGTGCCTTAGGAGGAAGTACTCTCGGATTAGCAACCCTCATTTTAGAACCTTGCCCTTGGTGAAACCGGCCAAAACCACCACCACCATTCTTGGAGTTGGAAAACCTACCATCAAATCGGGCCCTCTTAGCCTCTTGAACCCTTCGCTCCTTAAGCTTTTCACCTTCAATTTATTCGGCATAAGTCATGAGCCTAGAAATATCCATGTCATGGATGAGCATAGCGGTCCTACACTCCTTCTCCACCAAGTCCAAAACACCCAAAATAAACTTGTGCATTCTTGTTCGGGGATCGGATACAAGCATGGAAGCATATTTGGAAAGCTTAGTGAACTTAAGGGCATAGTCTCTCACTATCATGTTACCCTGTCGGAGATCTATGAACTCGGTCATCTTAGCCTCTCTAAGATCAAGAGGAAAGAACCGATCAAGGAAGGCCATCTTGAATTCTTCCCATCCCACCTTCACATCCACCACTCTCTCAACGAGCCATTGGTTATACACACTTGTGCCACATCCTTTAGTATATAAGCAGCTAACTCCGCCTTCTCCTGTGATCCAACACCCATGATAGTCAACACCTTGGTGAGTTTATGAATGAACTCTTGAGCATCTTCATCAACATTTGACCCATAGAACTCTGGAGGGTTCATACAGGTGAAATCCCTTACCCTTGAAGCCAGAGTACCAATGTTCACGGGATTCACCGAACAGGCTTGGTTCGCTACAGCTTGGGCCAACATAGATAACACATTTCTGAACATAGCATGGGACATCTGTTCCTCTACCGGTGCTCGAGGGGCTTTTTCCTCAATTTCAAAAGCTTGACGGGGGAAGGGAGCCCTTCGGGGAGGCATGTTCCAAAAGATCAACAAGAACCAAGAGTTTAGGGAATATCATAATTAGTATATGGCAAGACACAAGAGATAATGAAGTGACAAGTTCCTTAAACGTTTTCATATCCTCTCACTCATAGGTAGGGCGCGCACCACACCCATGAACGAGACTCTACGTGATGTGGCATGTTGGACTCAGAGGATTATTTACAAACCTAGGGCTCTGATACCATCTTTTTCACAACCCGGATAAGGGGCCTAGAGGTGACATGGCGAAGGAGAACCCGAAAGTCCTCGATCAATACATTATAGCATCATCACACACATCATCAATTCGGAAGCGCAGAAACGTAAACACATAACACATAATTCTACGGGAAATGGGGCTTTGGACTCAAGCTATGGGGATGTTGCCAGGAATGGGATGAGAACGAATCACATAGCATATAGCAAATATTTCTAAGGGGCGGGTAAGTAGGACTCAATCTATAGGGGGGCACCGGGGTTATGGGACTTTCCACATAGGCACATAATCAATACACAATCCCAACATCAAGTCACAAGCATAATCAATACAATTTCCATAACTAAAACTTATAAATTATAATGTCTTAATAGTCATAATATCCAACAAATACAATCGAATGTACAAGAGTTTAATTTATCCAACAAGCCTGTACATAAGATAAGCGGAGCCTTGACATAGTTTGAGGCTCACCCACAATACATAAATAAAGAAAAGTAGGAGCAACACTAGGTAGATAGAAAGTGGCTATTGCCTTTGGACAAAAGGGCTCACCACAAGCAATAGTTCTCAAGATGATCACACGTTGTGCAAAGGTTGATAGAGGTCATCGTTGGTACCTACATGGTTAGAACATGTAGAAAAGAGTATGGGTTAGCACAAAAAAGCACAAAGTATGTGGGCATACAAATGCATGTGCACATAAACCTATAACAACCTTCATGGCAAGGGCACATATATAGAAATGAATATAACAAAGAACAATATATCAATACGCCATGATGATCATGATGCATGAAATATCAAAATGCTTATTATAGAGGGGATACAACCATAAACGACATCCAAATCCATGTGAGCTACAACATGAACTTTCCCAATAACGCCTCCCATTAGATCGGAGAAGATTAGTTACCAAAGGTATTCTACACCACACCTTACGAGCCTTCCATTTTAGTGTGATGGCCACCTTCTTTACTGGTCTCCCATTTCAGAAGGATTTACATAACATAACATATCATCTCAAAGCATATCTTATGGGTCTCCCATTTTGGTAGAACCTACGTTGGCACATAGTTTCGGGAACGGAGTAGGACCCTTGGGGATATCCCACTTACTACTCCAATTTGTCTCAGTACTAAGTCATCGTCCCACAAGAATACATATACATATGCATGCTTTTATAATGGAAACTTGACATTTGGACATCAAATCATGCATGCTTGGGCTTAAGGGCCAAAATTATTTTCATTACTCTTATGCATACTTAACAAGAGTCAAACACATTTCATAGTCACGCATCATGGGATAAAGGCCAAACAAAATTTCATGACAAACTTCATGCATAAGAGTAGCTCTATACTTATCATACTTGTCAAATCATATTGGTGTAAACACCCATGTTTCTCAAAGAGCCATATCATAGACTTACGGTGATCACAACTTAGCTATAACCCATACTTGTTCAAAATCATAGTCATAAACATGTTTGGGACCTAGCCCACATCAACACTTTAATCAAAATATCCATGAATCATGCATGCAATGCCAAGAGGAATAATGAGAATAGCATGGGTACTAGAATTCATATTTAAATTTAAATCAAAAGTAGTTCATGAGAAATTCAAGTCAAACCAACCTTCAAAACATCATTTAAATGCTACCCATGCATAAATCAAGAGTAAAGGGGGACATGCATTACTTGATCATCATCAAAGTCATGAAATGTACATATATTTCAAGCTTAAATCAACCTTAAAACCCCTAATTCTACAACACATAATTCCAGTCAATTAAGTACTTCAAAATTTAAAGAACCCAACCTTAAGTAAAACTCGAAATCAAAATTTAAAGAGGAGGGTTCTTGGGTCTTCATGGATGAAAGGGAATCCATGAAGCGAACCCACATACCTTGAAATTGATAAAGGGAATTGAAGAATTTCACAACAAGGATGATCTTCCCCAAATTTCTTCAAGCTTTCTTCAATGGAGGTCAAGACGTTTGAGAGAATTTTAAAATGGATTGAAGAGTGTTTGAATGGATTAAAATGGTTTAGGGTTAGGTATAGGGGGTTTAGGGGACCTTAGAAAGTCTAAAAGGAGCATAGGATCTACTTAAATTATGAATTAACCATTAATGAAACGGACTAATTAACTGAAACAATGTCACACGGAGGGATACAGTAGTTGTGCAGTGGTACACGGTCCGTGTACTGGACCATGAGCCACACTTGGCCTCGACTTCGGCTTGAACTCTTGAGGGACTTTATGGATCACTTCACGGGGGGTCTCACGGATAGTGTAGCTGCACACGGACCATGTACTGATCGATGGAGCATCACTTGGTCTGGAGTCTATCCCCAAACCCTTGACAACTCTCTGCCCCACTTCACGGGACCCCTCACGGGCCATGAAGTGTCTTACGGATCGTGGGGTGGTTCATAGGGCTAGCCTTGGCCCTTGGCTGGGGTACTGACCACCAGGAGCTCACTGGATCATTACACAAGCACCCCCATGGACCGTGGACCCTCACACGGTCTGTGGTCTAGCCCTCAGTCCATTTCCAAAACCTCGTTTCCAGCGTCCTTCAAATTAAGGGTATTCTCACTATTTTGGCCATAAATTTCACATACGAACTCCGAATTTAGTGAAACTAGTTGCATTGCGAAGATAACTAAAAGAGTTTCAATTTTTTATATAGCAGTCCACACATTTCATCCCATACCAAAAGTTATGATCTTGCAAAGTACACTTCCTAAACGGCTACACAGTCTCACCAAAAAGTCTGTTTTGAATTCAGCCACATAAATTCAAACCATGGCTACCAAAACTCAACCACAACCATTTTAGCACTATCCTTGACCAATCATTATGAATTTCAAAAAATTTCAGATCATTACATGAGATGATTCTTTTTGGTGGCCACAACACTTGAGCTGTAGGACTAGATATATGAAGTGACATATAAACAATCATGTAAGATAATGCACAATGAAAAGAGTAGGTTACACGATTATTAAAACATGTAGTAGATGAAATAACACATGGACTTTATTTATCCAAAAAGAGAACTAATATATCTTAGTATCCAAAGTATGTATGCAGCTTTGACAATGACTATATATGGAAACATTGTACATGTTAAAGAATGAAGACAAGGTCGTTAACTATGTTGGAGAATATATGTGTCTTTGTGTGCCACAGAAGAACCTATATTTCATGCCAAGTAATAGGAAATCAAGAAGCCTTGCATACCTCGTTGTACCACCTCGATATTACCTCTAAGTAACATCCTTTTCTCCAAAATTGTTATCTACAATAAGTTAGGTGGTAAAACTAGTATTAGTAGCTAAGTAACACATTTGGTAGTCCAATTCCACCCAAAAATAACAATCGGGCAGCAAGTCTGTATTTATCAACCCAAAGGCATTATTTCGACCTTTCCTTCTTTAGTAATATTTTTCCTAATAAACATTCTTATATACATGGCATATCCACCTTGTTCTAGTTCCAGTTAAACCCACAACAATGCAGCAAGTACAACATACAACAACTCCATGCAACACACCATTAGGTAGCATAACATTACATCGAGCGGACGTTCGAATGCCCGAAGTTCCTTTACAAAATTTGTTCCAAACATCCTAAGCTTCACAACGACTATATATATGTAACTTAAAAACACCCTTAAACAATCCATAGATTGTCATTAATGACCATATTTCTTCCTATAACGTTTACACAAGGAAACGTCCATAGAACTTCGTAAAAATGGTCGTACAAGAACCCCAAAAGGATTACCTAAACAAATCAGTTGCAAACACACAACGATCAGCAAGAACAACACTTTTCACAGTATTTAAACAGCCCACAAACACAGCTAATAAGAGAGGAAAAGAATCGCAAAGCGTAAGGCACACATTTCTAGGCACACGGGCAAATTTTAATGGAAAAAATGCAAAGAACTTACCTAAATTGCTTAGGAACCTGGTGGGAGCTTTTCCTTCATATTTTCTACTATTTTAGGATGAATATGATCCATTTACAGCTTTGAAACATCAAAATAGCGGACATATGGTTTGGCTTAACCCAACTCGGCCGATGACTTGATTTCCTGCTCAGGCAGTCGCGGTAAAATTCTCATAACTCTTTGTTTTGAAGTCAGATTGATACGTAGTTTTATGCGTTGCAAACTAGACTTATAGACCTTCAATGTGATGGGTGATGGACCTCATAACATTTTATATTTTAGAAGATTTGGTCTGATACATTTGACCCAAATTTAAGAAGGATTTCTTAAAGAAGCTTACGGTGACTTTGGCCAAACTTTATCTAGCAATTTCCTTGACTCCAAAACATAACATATGAACTTTGGTATATTAAAATACCCTTTAAAAATCCATTATTATCAAATTATGCAATCTTAGTCCTATCCGAGAAGTTAAACTCAATTTAAATCTTCCAAAAAGAGTGAGGTGTCACTTGGGTCATCTCCCTAATCATGTACATTTAAGGGATTCCTTTGACTTTAAACTTTAATCCCTTGATATTAACACCTAATTTTAGCCTTACTACCCTTAGGTTCTAGCCAGAATCACATATGCCTTATACAACAGGCCACGATCTCCCTAGTTTGACTTAAAAATTCTATACACTCGCTCATTTTAAGCGTTAGACGTAAATATAACCCTCTAATCTGATATTTAATCACTTCTAAAAATTGGTGCTCATTTTACATTGCCATATCATGTCCTATATACATAGTACTAGTACATGTGAGATGCGGGGTGTTACATCCTCCCTCCCTTAGGAAAATTCATCCCCGAATGTTAGTATAAGCGAATAACTTAAACTAGTTCAACCCTTTATTTAGACAAACTTTTGATAACATAACAAATATGTAGGCACGTGTACCTAATAAAGCCTTGATTCTGTATGTTGGACATCCTTTTTAGCTTCAAATAGATAAGGGTACTTGGATTTCATCGCTTTCTCAACTTCCCACATTATCTCTTCTAGTTGTTGGTTCCTCCAAAGTACCATTACTGAAGTTATTTCTTTATTCCTTAGCTTCTTAACTTCACGATCTCAAATAGCAATTGGTACCTCTTCATAGGTAAGATCTCTTGTAACTTGCACATATTCAATGGTCATGTTATTTGTAACAACCCGAAAAGTTTTGAAATCTACTTATGATTGGAATTATACGATGTACTACAATACATGGTTGAGTTTTGGTAGCCTCGGGTTGATTTTAAGTGGCCGAATGCAAATTGGGCTAGAAAGTGGCCTAGAGGGACAGTTTGAACAGTCAACTTTAAATAGTCATAACTTTTGATGTGGGATGAACCATGTGAGCTACCATATATCAAATTAAACCTCTTTGCGTTATCTTTGCAACACAAGTAGTTTCACTCAATTTAGATATTGTATGAGGGCTATATGGCCCAAACAGTAAGACTATCTAAAATTCAAAAGCCATTGGAGATAGGCTCAGAAAAATGGCCAAGGACATTTGCATGGACCGTTAAACATTGAACGGTCCATCTAGTGTCTCGTGTAATGTCACAGTGAGTGTGGGGTGGCATGGAACCACCCCTAATCCAAGTGTAGATTAACGGTTCCTCAAACGGACCGTTTGATTTTTGACGAGCCGTTTGCTGCCTCGTTGAGTGAGGCAATGGCTAGGCCATGGCTTAGCTAAGGTTTTTGAGTTTAAGGGAGGTCAGATGGTATAGTTCACGGGCCGTCTCACCTTATACGGTCTATTTGGTTATTCATGAAGTTCAACAGAAAGTCCTCCGAGAGTTCGTGGAAACATTTGGCTAAGTGCATCCAAACGGTCACTTGAACGGACCGTGTGACCATTTGACGGCACTGTAGCATGACAGTGAGGGACTATGCCCTCAAGTTCACAAAACTCTCCAAGTATGCTCCTACACTTGTTGCAGATGCTCGTACAAGGATGCACAAGTTCATCTCGGGTGTGTCAGATTTGGTGGTAAAAGAGTGTCGGACGGCTATGCTCATTAAGGAGATGGATATCTCTCGTCTCATGACTTATGCCAAGCAAATTAAGGGAGAGAAACTTAAGTAAGTGAGAGTGGGTGAGGTTAAGAGGGCTAGGTTTGATGGTGGTTTCTCATATTCTAGGAGTGGTGGTGATAGTTATGGCCAATTCCATCAAGGCCAAGGTTCGGGTGTGAGAGTTGCAAATCTTAAG